>SJXQ01012803.1:230353-240953 GCA_006408695.1 Aepyceros melampus | reverse complement strand
ATATTCAAAAGCAGAGACATTACTTTGCCGACTAAGGTCTGTCTAGTCAAGGCTATGGTTTTTCCAGTAGTCATGTATGGATGTGAGAGTTGGACTGTGAAGAAGGCTGAGCGCTGAAGAATTGACGCTTTTGAACTGTGGTGTTGGAGAAGACTCTTGAGAGTCTCTTGGACTGCAAGGAGATCCAACCAGTCCATTCTGAAGGAGATCAACCCTGGGATTTCTTTGGAAGGAATGATGCTAAAACTGAAGCTCCAGTACTTTGGCCACCTCATGCGAAGAGTTGACTCATTGGAAAAGACTCTGATGCTGGGAAGGATTGGGGGCAGGAGGAGAAGGGGACAACCGAGGATGAGATGGCTGGATGGCATCACGGACTTGATGGACGCAACTCTGAGTGAACTCCAGGAGTTGGTGACAGACAGGGAGGCCTGGCGTGCTGCGATTCATGGGGTCGCAAAGAGTCGGACACAACTGAGCAACTGAACTGAACTGAACTGATGGTGGCATTTCCAGCGATTGGTATAATTTTCGATTTTACATACAGAGACATCTGTCACTTAGAGCATTACATGAAAAGCGTCCAAGCTAGTTTCTGGGATGGGACGGCCCCTAGAGGCTGATACATGATCTGTGTGGAGTAATGAGTCTGGGTGGATTTACAGGCTAAGGGCAAGCCTGGGCCTGGCCAACTTTGACTTGCAGCCCACTGAACTCCAATGGGCTTCCCAGGTGGAATAGCAGAAAAGAACCCGTCTGTTAGTGCAGGAGACTCAGGTTCGATCCTGGGGCAGGAAGGTCCAGTGGAGTAGGAAATGGCAACCTGCTCCAGTATTCTTGCCTTGAAAATTCCATGGACAGAAGAGTCTGGTGGCCTACAGTCCATGGGGTCTCAAAGAGTTGGACACAACCGAGCAGGCACATTACACACACACGCACACTCTAAAACAACACACACCTGACCTTCTGCAGAAACCAAATGGTGGATGTATTGACAGGAATAATATTAATGTGGCTCGAACTGGGTTTGTCAAGTATAGACTTATATTTTCAAAATATTTAAGGCTAACACAAGTCAAAGTTCATTTTGTCAGTTACATTTTTATTTAGTCTTGAAAGCTTTTATCGATTTGTATTAGGTATCGTGAAACCCATGCAAGTATTTCATAAGCAGAATTTTCAGGAGGTTTTATGCCCCTTTTTATAAACCTCTGATGAAAAAAACAAGTAACATAATAGGGAAATAGAAAGGTGTAGTTTGCACACTTTGCGTGCTCTCAAACATCATCACCTGACTATAGATGTGATCTTTGCTGCTCCGAGTAACAGAAAGCTCACCCCATAAAAAGGAATTAATTGGCTCGTATAACTGAACAGTCTAATAGTAGACAAAGGTGTAGATGCAGCCTGGCCCACGGCTCGTATGTCAGAGTTAGTGTCTAAGTCTTGCTTCCCTTTCTTTGTGTTAGCTCCAGTTTCAAACCACCTCCTCTCAAGATGGCTGAAGGCAGTTCCTGGACTTTTCCTTGCAGAGATACAGCATCAGGAAACCCTGTTTCCATCCCCTGTTTTGACTTTATTCTGACTTGACATGCTAAGTTCATCTTGGGACCAGCACTGAGTAGCTTAGTTCTGGGCCAATACCCTGCCCCTAAAACCAAAGGCTTTCCATGCAGTATATATGGACTGTGTCAGGGAGAGGTACATATCTGAACAAAACTAGAGACTTTGGAGGCTGGGAGGAAATTAGCAAATATCTCTAGAGTCCCCATGCCTCTAATGGGAGGAAAACCAGCAGGTTCTGTCTTTGGCACCACCTACCACAGGTCCCTGGTGGCTCAGACAGTAAAGCATCTGCCTACACTGTGGGAGACTGGGGTTCGATCCCTGGTCAGGAAGATCCTCTGGAGAAGGCAATGGCAACCCACTCCAGTACTCTTGCCTGGAAAATCCCATGCACGGAGGAGCCTGGGAGGCTACAGTCCATGGGGTCTCAAAGAGTCGGATACGACTGAGCGCCTTCACTTTCACTTTCTTTCACCACGATCCTTGTAGGAGCATCACAGTTCTTAGGTTTCTCCTAGTTACTTCTTGATCTGATTTTTGCTTCCTTAATCCTTAATCTCTCTACAGTCCTTGTGTGACTGTTCGCTTTTCTCCATATTCACCCAAACACAGAACATCATTCTTTTCTCTTAATTTGCTTCATTGTGTTCTAAGAAAGACAGTGTATATGGCAGTCCTTAACTGGAGACTGGAGTAATGAGAATGAGTTACTTAGTAACACATTACAGCTCACTATTTAAATTTGAATGTTAGCTCATAAAAAAAGTTTTCTAGATGTAGTTCATGCACCATAAAATTCACTCTTATAAAGTTTACAATTCAGTGGTTTTTAGTTGTTCGATCATCACCGCTGTTTAATCGCCTATCATTTTCATCATCCCAGAAAGAAACCCTGTATCCATCAGTGTTCCTCTTCGCTTCCCCCACTCTCTCCATACCCTGGCAACCAATAATCTGCTCTTTGTCTATTCTGGACATTTCATATAAATGGAATCATGTAATATGTGACCTTTCGCATCTGGTTTCTCTCACTTAGCATAAGGTTTTCAAGGTTCATTCATGTTGGAGCATTTATCAACTTCGTTCCTTTTATGGTAGAGTAATACTCCATTGTATGGGTATATATCATCTTGTTTATCCATTTATCAATTGATGGATGCTTGTACATTTCCACATTTTAGCTACTATGAATAATCCTGCTATGAATGTTGAGGATATTAGCTTGTTTTAAAGATGTCTGTGTCGCATCTGCTGTGGGGAATTTCTCACTGACTCTCTTCTCTTTGTACCCCTGCCTCCCTGCAGGTTTTGTACCTGTGAAACCACTGAAGTCAGCAGGGGGAGCAGCTTTTGGAATGATCAGCCAGAATGGGTGTGGGTTGTGTTAAGTGTGGGGTGTCTATTGGCCATCTAAGTGGAGAGGTCAAGAAGAGAGGTGGGCATAGGAGTCTGGAGTCAGGGAAGGGGTCAGGGCTAGAGACACGAATCCCCGGGAGTCATAAGAAATGGACGTACATAGAGCTGTGAGCTTAGATGAGACCACCAGCCAGGGAGAGTGGATGGAGAAGAAGAGAGGACCAGGGATTGCACGCCTCATGCTCCATCCCTAAGAGGGCAGGGAGGAGAGAGAGAACTGGCAGAGGTGACCCAGGGAGTGACCAGTGAGGCAGGGGGGACAGGAGGGAGTGTGGGATCTGGGAGGAAAGGGTGACCAGCTGTGCAAGGCCCCATGATTAGGAGCCCATGCTGGTTTTTATTAATACCATTGTTGGGAGGAGGGAGAGGGCAGAGAACTAAAACTTCATGCATCACAATGCAGAGTGAAGAGTCAGTGCCTGCAATGGATAAATCAAGAGGCGGCAGACAGAAGAGCACAAGCAGTTAAAAAAATGAAGCTAAATACCCCCAAGAAGTTCAGAAGTTGCTCCAGAGAAGAGGGGCACAGGTGGGGGACAGGGGAGTGGGACAGCGGATTTGTAAAAATACTTTGGCCTATTTGACCTTAAACTGATGTACATGTACTTCGTTGATGAAGAAAATTTAAAGGATGCCAAAAAAAGAGGACTTCTGCTCATGTGCACACACACAGGGACTTCTGAGTGGTGTTTCCCCAGGAGAACACAGACAGAGTCTTGCTGTGGCTGGGGGGCCTCCTGCCCTGCTTTGATGACTTCCTTCATGGGTCCTACAAGGCTCAGGCATTTTACTCTTCATTCACTAGACTCTTTTCTGGCTCAGGATGGGTAGGAATAACAGAGGCTCCGGGGAAGAACCTGGGAAGGAAGTAACTGGAAATCTCTCCTTTGTCCCAGGTGCTGTTTGTTCTGCTGTCTCCCTTCTGCTGAGGGTGGGTAGAAAGTAGGGTGATGCCATCTCATCCCCTTCCCTGTCACACTATACTCTCCCCCAGCACAGCAACCCCCTGTACCACCCAGGCTCACCAAAGACGGTGTGGCCTTTCTACTTTGGGAAATGAGAATTCTCGGAAGACCAACAGGAACGCATGTAGAAAATGACTGAAATACTGGTTATCAGGAGAGATGATGGCCTGAAGCTGTGGGAAGGGAGTGGATAGGTTGGAAGTGGGCTAAGATTCTCTAATGACATGATGAGTAGCTTTTTGCTTATTTCCTGTGGCTTTTGCTCCAAATGAGAGGTTTCAACTCTCACGTGGTGAAGTGTGCAGTATAAATACAACATTCATCACGCAGGGACTTCCAGGGAGGCGATTCAGAGGTCCCACCTGCATGATGAAGCAAGGTTAGGAATAGTGGCACCCAAACCAGAAAGAAGCAGCGAGTAGAGAAAGAAAACCAAAAGGCGGAAAGGGGACTATTATGGACCAAATATTGATGCAGCCCACCCTCCCCTGTGCGATGGTGTTTGGAGGTGGGGCCTTGGAAGATCAGCCACGAAGATGGAGCCCTCTGGAATGGATCACTGCCCTTAGAAGAGGCGGAGGGATAGATGGGCCTCTTTCTACCAAGCAAGGACACAGGGAGGGAGAAGTTGGCAGTCTGCAACCGGGAAGAAGTCACCAGAACCAGATTTGCTGGCATGCTTATCTCAGACTTCAGCTTCTAGGATGTGAGAAATAAATGTTTATTGTTTAAGCCATCCAGTCCATAGAGTTTTGGTGTTTTTTTTTTTTTTTTTTTATGACAGCCCACACTGAGACAGGGAGGGACAAGTACAAGGTGGAAGAGAGGAAAGCCAAGTAAGATGAGATGATTTTTTTTTTTTAAAGAGTAATAGAAAGAGAGGAAACTGTCTGAAGAGTTGGGTTTGGGTGTTATTTGCGGACTGATACAATGGGGTTAATGTATTAATTTCCTGTGGCTGCCATAATGAATTATCACAGACCTGAAGGCTCCAAACAGCAGAAATTTATTCTCTCACAGTTCTGCCATTAGCTCCAAATCAAGGTGTTGACAGGGCCATCCTCCCGCCAAAGGCTCCAGGAAGGACTATTCCTTGCCTTGTCCACCTTCTGGAGGCTCCAGAAATTCCTAGGCTTGCAGCAGCATCACTCCCATCTCTGTCTCACCTTCTCAGAGGCTGCCCTTGCCCCTACTTCTCCTCTGTGTCTATGTCTCAGATCTTCCATCAGTCACTGGATTTAGGGCTCACTCCAAGTCTAGGATGATCTCATCTTGAGATCCTTTACTTAATTACACCTGCAGAAGCTCTATTTCCAAATTAGATTACATTTACAGGTGAGAGGGGAGCATTAGGATTTGGCTGTATCTCCTGGGGTACCTCTAATTCAACCCACTACAGTTAACTTACCCTTGTTTTGACTTAAGTGTAAAGGAGAATTTCTCAGGAGTATTGGGCAAAATTTAAAGTTCTTTTTCGGTTTTGTTTTGTAAAAAAAAAAAAAGGGGGGGGGTAAAATGAATGGATAAAGAGTAAGATATTAAAAATCTGGAGTAGGACTGAGGGAAAAAACAGGCAATTGAGAACCCGAGAGTTAGTAGAAACCTATGATAAGAGTTCAGACTGTTTTTCTGTTATCTCATTGGATTTTGTATGTGATCATAAAGGTGACATGCAGCAGGCATAGAGCAGGGAAACAAATATGATCCTGTCATTTCCAGGAGTCCCTGTGCTGAGTGTTTTTCTAGTTATATATTTGACTCACATAAATGATTGTCATATCTGTTCATTGACTTAACAAATGCTGAACCCGAATGACATGTGTCAGGCCCCAGGAGAGGAGCCAATAGGGATGTGACTGACCAGTGCCCTTGGTGAGTTCATGGTCTGATAGGAGAGAAGGGCCTTCTCATAGGAAAGGAGCCCACATGAGACAGACATGGGGATTCAGGCAAGACAGTGCAGCTGGGCAGAGGGCTCAGAGAAGGGCTTCCTGGAGGAGGTGGCATTGAAGAGGGTTGTTGTAGAAGGGAGGACTGAATGTGTGGAGGAATGATAGGAGGAAGGCCATTCTAGGCAAAGGCAAAAACAGATGTGTGAATGAGAGGTTGCACAGTGTGGGGGGGGGAAAAATGAGGATCTCGGCTTTGTTGGATGTTAGGGTCTGTGGAATAAAGTAGCAGAGATAAGTGTGGCGAGGCTGGGTTGGCGCCCGATCACGGAGGGCCCTGAGGGCCATGCAAAGAAGTTTGTTGTGCAGATGCACTGTTCTCAGGTTGGGAGGGAAGGCACAGCCCCAGGAGGGTGGCTTGAGAGTCTCCAGTTGAGGGTGTAGCTGGAAAGAGCCCCTCCAAATGGTGTAAAGTGTCTGCTGGGGCATCTTCCTCCCAGGGTGCTGTGCCCTAGTGAAAGTGAAGCCGCTCAGTCATGTCCGACTCTTTGCGACCCATGGACTGTAGCCTACCAGGCTCCTCCCTCCATGGGATTCTCCAGGCAAGAGTACTGGAGTGGGTAAAAGGGATCCTTAAAGCTCTGAGCAGGAGGTGGCTTGTCTGCATCTCCTTGGAAGACTTATGGCCTGGGCTGAGACCTGAGGTAGCATTCTGTGTGGACACCATCACCATCCACCCTCGTTATGAGGAGGTGAGTGCTAACCTAGTGAAGGAGTCATGGGAAGACAAAAGAGGAAAGCAGTTGGCTCCAAGATCGTCTCTGTGATCAGGGACTGAACTGTTCAGCTTCTGGGCTAGATCTGTTGGAAAACTCCTTGCTGATCAATATTCACTCCTTATTTGAGTTAAGTAAGGTGTACAAGATTCTCTCAGCATCTCATCCTGTAGCATGTTAGCTGGTGAATTGCTGACTCTGAGGGTGTGTACATCAGTGACTGAGATGCTTGTTTGTTCTTTGATTCTTAGTATTCTTAGACTCTTGAGTTGTTTTCCGTTTCTCTGGCATTGGGGGAGGGCAAGATGAATGTCCAAATCCTCCTTGCATCTTTCATTTGGATGATGGAAAGATTTAAAGGCGTCACCAGTGCCTTGGTTTTTTCTTTCTTAATATTTCTTTATTTGGTTATGTCAGGTCTTAGTTGTGGCATGTGGGAGTCCTGCGGGACCTTTTCTTGCTGTCTTAGACTCTCTAGCTGTGACTCACGGGCTTAGCATGCAGGCTTAGTTGATCCTTGGCATGTGGGATCTTAATTCCCCGCCAGATAGAACCCTTGTCCCCTGCATTGCAAGGCAGATTCTTAACCACCTGATCACCAGGGAAATCCCACTGGTCCCTTGTTGCTATGGCACCTCTAGTGAGGTCCATGAGGTGCTAGAGCAGGGGTGAAGGGGATGTGAGAACATGCTGGAACATAGACGTGGCTGTGGACTGATGTATTAGCTCCGCTTTCCATGGAGACTCCATCCATCCAGCTCAGGTCAAAAATCTAGCAATCATTCTCATCTCCTCTCATTCTCTTGTCTTCTCATTCAGTCTGCCGGTTTTGACCTTCAAAATATGGCAGCCAAAAAGGAGAACCATGAGGACCTTATGCTAAGTGAAAGTCACAAAAAGACAAATACTGTATGATTCCATGTAGATGAGGCATCTAGAATAGTCAAAGTCAGAGACAGCCTAGAATGGTGGTTGCCAGAGGCGGGGAGGAATGGGGAGCTAGTGTCTGATGGTACATTTCAGTTTGGAAGATAAAAAATTCCACAGGTAGATGGTGGTGATGGCTTACAACATTGTGAGTGTACTTAATGTCACTGAACTGTACATTCAGAAGTGGCTCAGATGGTGAAATTTATGTTACGCATGTGTGCGCGCTCAGTTGTTTTGGTATGTCTGACTCTTTGTGACCCCAAAGCCTGCCAGGCTCCTCTGACCATGGAGGTCCTCAAGGCAAGAATTCTGGAGCGTGTTGCCATGTCCTTCTCCAGTTTTCAGTCATTTGATCACTCCCTGCCCCCACCCTAAGGACTGTGAACACTGGTTCCAGGGCTCTCAGCTGTGTGCGGTTTGGGTGTATTTGTCAGTAAAATAAAAATAAAGACTATTTGAATGCAATGCCTGTGAGTTTGAAACACGAGCTAGAAGCAGGTCTCAGGAAGCATGTCCTCAAGGAATCCTGGAACAGAAACATCGCTTGCTCACTGTAGCAAATAGAGAGTAAGTAGAGAAGGATGGTGTGAGGTTTGGAATTCAAATTCCTCTTTGCCATTTTAACTGCTTTTGTATGTTGGGCATATTGTTTAGCTTTCTTGTGTTTGAGGGCATCTTACCAGTATAAGTGAGATAACTCTGCCAGCTGTCTTCATAGAATAACGGGTAAGGAAATGCTAATCACTTGGTATAAAGTATTCTGAAAAGCCAACTGCTAAAGAACAATATTCTGTGCTGGCATGGAACTGGATATTGGACTAGAGGATCAACCGGTATCCTTGAAAATTCAACACTGGCAAGCTTGCCTCCAGTAGCTGAGGGAGATGATGACAAGTCCTCTGTGTCAGACTGACTTTGTGACAGTTTTCAGGCATTATTTTTATCATGAAAGCCTGCACTATCTCAGCTCTAATCTAAACTCGCCTCCTAAATTTTAATCTCCTAGAATGAGGTATGTTCCTGTCTTTGTTCTCACCCCTGGAAATGGACTTACTAAACACGGTCCTGATTTATCACAGTTTTGGTTTTTTTTTTAGACTCTGTATTCTAGTCGCTTCTGTCTTCTCTGTCGAGCAGTCTCTCCTGGGCTCTTTAATTGCTTATGGTTGGTCATTTCGTTTGTCTTTTTGGCTGTAAGACTTTCAGAACAGAATGCAGTGTTCAAGGTAAGTTTCAAGTCACCTATTTCATATGAAAAGCGAAGCACTATTATAATGGTACACATTTATTTCCCCCATAAACGTGTTAAGAGCCACCGCCAGCATTGCGCTGAGTGTTAGGGACATAAAGATTAAGGATGTGGCCACTGGCTCATCATCTAACATGTCATGCACACAGTTTTGGAATACTACATGGATGCCCCATATCTTAAGCTGGAGCTCTGTAATTAATAATCAGGTTGCACCTTTGCACCACGGCTTTTGAACTCTTGAGGAATAATCCATTTAATAGAGAAAAGAGGGCAACTGAAAACAGATATATGGACAGCTCATGCATGGCGATGTTGTTATATAGACACTTGCTTCATGCTTGGTTATTAGGGATATTGGGAAGATAAGCTGCAGTCCCAGAGGGGCTGTAGGGTACGTAAGTAGGCTAATTGGGAAAAACTTCCTGCAGGAGGTGGGTCTGCTTTAATACAGCCAAAGTTTATATTAATCTTGAGCCTATTATCTGTTTGTCTTTTAGGAAAAACTTTCTGTCTGCCATTCAGAATCTGGGATTCAAAACCCATCTCTGTGATGCAGGAAGTGTGATGTTTGGGGCTTGCCTCTGTGCTTTTTGCTCTCACACCAAAAGTGTGCGTTTTCATGCACTGGTTCGCGTTTTTCAGGGGTGTGTTGGCAGCACCTCCCGATTTAGCTCAGCGCTGTATTTCATGAGCCACCATTCATTTCTCCTTACAGATCGCTCGTTAAGAGGACAGCTAAGGCCTCAGGCTGCCCCGCCTTGGGACCTGTGGCTCAGGGCCCTGGGTTGCATTGATCCTTTAATCCATGTGCTAGGTGAGATTTGCTAGAATTTGTTGCCATAAGAGCTTTGCCACAGTAAACATCGGTCACCTCTTGTGGGGCCTCTTCATCTGTCAGACAAGTGGAACTTCCGCAGGCTGCGCTAGGCTTGGCTTCCGTTCTGTGAGGCCTAGGAGTTTATTGCCCCTCATTCTTCTGAACCACTGGAGGAATATTTTCCTTCCTTTAGTATATATTCAGAGTTCTGGGCAGGTAGTGAAGCTGGTCACATAGAAACCAACTGAACCTAGGCTACACAGTATTTCTTCGCATGCCCTCCACTTGGAATATTGAGGCCTCTGGTTTTTCTTATTGCTTCCTTAGTTGCCTGTGGCTCCGTCTTCATTATTGAGGGCCTGAAAAAGCTCACTGGCAGGGCCTAGCACGCAGAGGCATTAACCAGTGACTGGCCTTCCTCGTGTACTCCGGGCAGCCCTGCGACTGTCCTTCCACCCTGCCGCTTGCTGTTCCGTGAGGTTCACCACCTAGTCAGACGGCCAGGGTTCCTCCGGGCACGTTGTTATTACTCCCCTGGGAATTGGTTTCATCATTCTTAATGTGGGCATGCAAAGGCTCCCGCTTGCACAGGTGGCTGCAAGGAATTATAACCAATAAAGAGATTGCTTAGCATATGGCTGAATGTCAAGGGCAATAGAAACGCTTAATTTCATTTATTTAGTAGTAGTTGGATGGCCATGTGAATGTTGCTGTGGAAACCGTAACGCCTGAATTCTCTGACACTTATCTGTATTTTGCTTTTAAGTGAGGCTTTAAATTTAAATCCTGTTTTTTGTTTTGTTTTGTTTTGTTTTCATGTTAGAAAAGTGTCAGGACAGATCAGCATTTGATCTCAATCACAACCTTTCCATAAGAAGCAGTGTGAGCTGTCCCTGCTTCCCCACCAAGGAACATCTGTTGTCCAGTTTCTCTCATCTGATCCCTCTTTTTTTTCCCCAAGGTCTTGTCTCCATTCACCCACCCACCCA
>SJXQ01012803.1:213059-229944 GCA_006408695.1 Aepyceros melampus | reverse complement strand
GACAACCCACCCACCCATCTATTCACCCATCCACCCACCCATCTATTCACCCATCCAACACACTGCATTTCCAGCTCATGAGCTGACTGGGGCAAATGCAGGTGGGTCAGAACTATTGATTTTCTAGCAGGAATAGGACCGAGAGGATGTCTTTGGTGACAGAGATGTGTGTTGGCAGATCTTGTAGAGCGGTGAGATGGAGGGTGAGGCGACAGAGGGTGTGGTTGCAGGGAAAGGAGAGGTTTTAATTCAGAGGACCAGAGGCTGCACAGGCTGGTGCCCTGGGCTCAGGCAACACGTAGCTGGGAGATCTAGGGTGTGGCAACAGCAGCATCTGATCAGAAAAATCGATCTTGACTCTAAGCTCTCCCTGGAGGAACTTGTGCAATTTCCCAGCTCTGGCAAGCTCCTTTCTCCCTCAGGAAGGGTCTCCACATGGCCACCTATCCTCCACCATAGGCTTCGAAGCCCTTCCCTGGGCTGCATGGACGGACCTCTCTGCCCATCACCTCCTGGGCTTGACTGTGGTGCTCGTTCCCAGCACCTGCTCCCAACCACTCCTGCTCCTGCCAATGTTTGCTCACTCGCTTCGCTCAGCCACCGCGATCTTGTTCTGGCAGTTCTTTGCATGCGTGCGTGCTCAGTTGCTTCAGTCGTGTCCAACTCTGTGAGACCCAATGGACTGTAGCCCATCAGGCTCCTCTGTCCATGGGATTCTCCAGGCAAGAATACTGGAGTGGGTTGTTATGCCCTCCTCTAGGGGATTTTTCCTACCCAGGGATTGAACCCTCATCTCTTGCAGTGCAGGCAGATTCTTGACTGCTGAGCCATCTGGGAAGCCCCTGGCATTTCCTTACAGAGATGCTAATATCACAACTCTTTTCCTTAAGCATGTATTCTCAGTTTTTCCATGACTCTTCTGTTCCCGCCAGCAATCAACGAGTGTCTCCTAGTGTTCTTCTCAGTGTTGGGTTCATTCTGATCAATGTGAAGAGAGACTCTGGGGTTCCAGCTGTAGCTGCTGGATTCCTGAAGTGCGCACGCAGGTCAACCTTCTCTCTGGGAATTTTGCTTCAGAGGGAAAGGCAACTGGGTTATTGTGGCTATATCTTTTCTAAATGAAACACACCGTCTTCTTCTCCTTTTCCCTTGTTGTCAAAAAGGCTATTTCAGCTCACATCCTGAAAATCACCCCTCACACCTCAAGCTTCCTCCTCCTGTTTGTTCGGTCTCTGAGCCTAGCTGTTCAAGTGCTGATACTTCTGAAATCAATCTTCATTTCCACTTGCTGTTTTATCTCTCCCATTACTTTTTAGAAACGACTTTAGTGAGGTTTATTTTACATATAATCAGGTTCACTCTACACAAGTGCACTTCTTTTTTGGGGGGGCAGGTAAATTTAGCAAGTAGTGCAGCTATCATCATAAATCAGTTTCAGAACATTTGCATCACCCCAGTAAGATCCCTCAGGCCTACAGTTAATCCCTGTTTCTACCCCCATCCCCAGGCAACTGCTAATCTGCTTTCTGTCCCTACAGATTTGTCTATTCTGAAAATTTCACATAAATGAAATCATACGATATATGGTTTCTCATGTCTGGTTTCTTTCACTTAGCCTAATGTTTTTGCGGGCTATCCATATTGTAGCATGTATCAACTCTTCCTTCCTTTTTATTGCTAAATAATGTTCCATTGTAGGGCCACCCATATTGTAGCATGTATCAACTCTTCCTTCCTTTTTATTGCTAAATAATGTTCCATTGTAGGGCCACCCATATTGTAGCATGTATCAACTCTTCCTTCCTTTTTATTGCTAAATAATGTTCCATTGTAGGGCCACCCATATTGTAGCATGTATCAACTCTTCCTTCCTTTTTATTGCTAAATAATGTTCCATTGTAGGGCCACCCATATTGTAGCATGTATCAACTCTTCCTTCCTTTTTATTGCTAAATAATGTTCCATTGTAGGGCCACCCATATTGTAGCATGTATCAACTCTTCCTTCCTTTTTATTGCTAAATAATGTTCCATTGTAGGGCCACCCATTTGTAGCATGTATCAACTCTTCCTTCCTTTTTATTGCTAAATAATGTTCCATTGTAGGGCCACCCATATTGTAGCATGTATCAACTCTTCCTTCCTTTTTATTGCTAAATAATGTTCCATTGTAGGGCCACCCATATTGTAGCATGTATCAACTCTTCCTTCCTTTTTATTGCTAAATAATGTTCCATTGTAGGGCCACCCATATTGTAGCATGTATCAACTCTTCCTTCCTTTTTATTGCTAAATAATGTTCCATTGTAGGGCCACCCATATTGTAGCATGTATCAACTCTTCCTTCCTTTTTATTGCTAAATAATGTTCCATTGTAGGGCCACCCATATTGTAGCATGTATCAACTCTTCCTTCCTTTTTATTGCTAAATAATGTTCCATTGTATGGATATGCTGCATTTTGTCTAACTCCTTACCAACTGGTGATCGTTTAGGTTCTTTCTGCATTTTGGCTATGACGAATAATGCCACTATGAACTTTTTGTGTGCCAGTCTTTGTGTGGTATTGTTTTTATTTCTCTCAGGTAGATACTTAGTTTATACTTAACTTTTTGAGAAACTGCCAAACTGTTTTCCCAAGTGGCTACATCATTTTACATTCCCGCCAGCAATGTATGAGGGTTCCTGTTTCACCATAACTTCAACAAGAGTTGCTATTGTCTGCCTTTGTGATTATATTCATTCCAGTGAGTATGAAGTAGTATCTCATTGTGGTTTTTAATGTTCATTTCCATAATGACTAACGATGTTAAGCATTGTTTCATGTACTTTATTAGCCATTTATATAACTTCTTTGATGAAACACTGTCCACATTTTTTGTCTTTATATGAGGATTTTTGGTTCCTAATGATTGAATTCTATGACCTCCCCTTACCTTTTTCCTCCTAACTGGTATGGCTGCTTCCATGTAGTACTTCTTCAACCTATTTTTTACAAAGTGCTACCAGGTTAAAGTTATGTCACCCTTAGTGTTCTCCACTGCCTGAAGTTCAAAGCCCTAATCCTTGACATCAAACTATTACATGATATGGTTCCATCCCTCCATACTCCCATAGGCACCTGAGTTCTGGAAAAAGAGTTCACTTGGGACATCCCTGCCCTTTTCCCCTGGGCGTCTGTCTCTTGTCTGATGTCTTTCCCACCCTTTCCTAACCTCTGATCCATCGCGCGAGGCCCAGTCACTCTCCACTTCTCACTGGCTTCTCCAATGACAATATCCCACCTTCCTCTGACTTCCTTGACTCTGTTTCCTTTGTTCTGCTGACCTGCTTACCTGACCTACCTCTAAACCAAGTGCTGTTTTTGAAATTTTATATAAGAATGTTTCCCGGCACCCAACAATACCATAATATTCTGCTCCAGCTCTTAAGTTCATCAGAGCAGTCGTCAACTAGACATGAAGTGGTTTTGTTTTGTGTCCTGGGCTCTCACAGCCTTTTAAAATCTCGTCTATCACCAGCATGTGCTGTGCCTCTGATTCTGTGTGTGGCTCCTGGTTGGGGACCGAAGAAAGAGCTGTGCTTCTTCCCTTGCACCCCACCCCACCCCTACTGGACCTGTGTCTTGGGCAAGTCATCTCCCCTCTAGAGGGTTCTAGGGTCCCCTTCTTATATTCCTAACTATAAATTTAATGAGTTGTGAAGGTAAATGATGTAAAATTAGTTTTTCTTCTTTTTTTGTAAAGTGCTTTGAAATATTATTTTGTTGTAAAATACTTTTAACCACCAGTAATCTCTTCCCATCTGTCTTGCCAGCATATTGTATTTTTTGCCCTTTTGGTTGTTGTTACTGTTTCTTTTGTTTTTATATCCTGGCTTCCACTACGCATAGGTAGGGAACCCACATCCTTTATCCTTCTAGCTCCTTGTGATTCATTTTCTAAAAATTGAAACTTGCTTTAATTTCCTTTTTTTTATTATTAATTTTAGTAACTTTTCTTAGCAAGCTTTGGGGGTTGGTGATGGACAGGGAAGCCTGGCATGCTGCAGTCCATGGGGTCACAGAGTCAGACACGACTGAGCGACTGAACTGACTAAACTTTTCTTATAGTAAAATAGTGATTATAATGTTAAATTTTTCTCAGAAAACATAGAGGAAACTCCCAGAGAGCTGTTGTACTCTTAATACCTTGATGTTACTTCTCTTTTTTTTTTTCTGTTGCATAATTTTGTTTCCACTGAATTATCATTATATTGTACATACTTACACTTAACACTGGCTTCCCTGATGGGAAAGATATTGGTCAAGACTCTGAACTTCCAATGCAGGGTACATGGGTTCGATCCTGGGTCAGGGGTCTAAGATCCCACATGCACCACGGTTTGGCCAATAAAACAAACAAAAAAATATATCATCAACATCTTTCCACTTTTTCCATAAAATTATTCTTTTATGAGAACATTTTTAATGGCTGCATGGTACTCTATAGTCTGACTACTGTAAGATTTTAAACCCATCCCCTACTGATGCACATATAAGTTGTTTCTCTGACTTCACTATTATAAACAATGATACATAGAGTGCTGTAATCCCTTTTCAAAGCAGGAGGCTTCTTGTGATAAGTGGCAGCCTCTTCCATGGTCATCACATCTGGTGCCCAGTGTCAGTGGGAGGGCACTCATCAGATCTTCCTCTGTTTTTAAATATATCTTTCTTTTTGAATTTTATTTATTTTTGGCTGTGCTGGGTCTTTGTTGCTGTGCAGGCTTTTTTCTGGTAGCGGCAAGCAGGGGCCATGCACTAGTCGTATGTGCAGTCTTCTCATTGGGGTGGCTTCTCTTGTTGCTGGGCATGGGCGCTGGGTGCATGGGCTCAGTCGTGGTTGGGCTTAGTTGCTCTGCAACACGTGGGATCTTCCTGGCCCAGGGACCAAACCCATGTCTCCTGCATTGGCAGGTGAATTCTTTACCACTAAGCCACCAAGGAAGCCCCTGCATCTCTATGTTTAATCATTGGTCTTTTCTCCACAATCTGAAAGCAAAAAAAAAAAAAAAAAATCACTCTAACCACACAAATTTGGTTCACACCCTTTCCTCTTTATCTTCTGAACTATCTAACTTTGGACTGAAATCAAACTTGGAATTGAGCATGAAAGGAATTTGTGAGCATAAAATGATTAATGATTGAAATGATCATCCAAGAGTGGAAAACCTTCCTTAGGCTGCAGGATAACAACCTTCTCTTGCACTACAGTAGTGCTCCAAGTACACAAATTAAAGTTATCAGCTTGCGGATGATTCTTTGGCAGCCCATACATGATCATATGGTCCCCAGAACACCAGTGGATCATATGCAAATATTGTTTGCATATTCATCACGATACCACATGGACAGTGTAAGCTGCTTTGATTCTCTTTCAAGGAGAAACGCAGGCGCCTCTGGCACATGCACTCCACTGACTCTGCTGGCATGTTGGTGCCTGAACCAATGTGGAAATTATTCAAAAGAAAAATACTAAAGAGGAGTGGAAGCTATTATAGCCTGCTCTCTGCTTAGCAATTAGAAGTTGCCAGCCTGATTTTGGTTATTCCTGATTTATACTTTGGGGCTTTCAAAAGCACAGTGGCATAATATATTTTAGCTATAAAATTTATGAGCTACTCACCCTTGAGGTATAAATAATGAAAAAGCTTAATTTCATTTTCTGAAAATATAAAAGTCCCACAAAACACTCCCAAAGAAGCTACATCTGCTTAATAAATAAGCAACAAGGAATATGGAATAAGAATTTCATTCTAAGTCAGGTAATGGACCTTAACATTTCTTTTTGCACTTCGTACTTATGAATATAGCAGGGAGATACTGTTTTTCACCCAGGGATATCAATGGGATAAATAAATTGGTGTTAATAGGAGCTCTAGGTTTTGGGAAGTCAGTATGTAATTTATCCATAATAAGAGTTTTTTTTTCCTTAACCTAAATCTTGAAGTAATTCCATTAACACTCTCAAATATGAAGATGTGAGAAGTATACAAGCACACCTAATTTTATTGCATCTCACCTATAATGCTGCTGCTTTTTTTTTCTTTACAAATTGAAGGTTTATAACTGTATTGTCAGATGATGCATTTTTAGCAGAAAGTATTTTAAAGTTAAGGTACATACATTTTTTGGGCTTCCCTGATAGCTCAGTTGGTAAAGAATCTGCCTGTAATGCAGGAGACCCCGGTTCAATCGCTGGAGAAGGGATAGGCTGCCCACTCCAGTGTTCTTGGTCTTTCCTTGTGGCTCAGCTGGTAAAGAGTCCCCCCGCAATGTGAGAGACCTGGGTTCAATCCCTGGGTTGGGAAGATCCCCTGGAGAAGGGAAAGGCTACCCACTCCAGTATTCTGGCCTGGGTCCCAAAGAGTTGGATACAAATGAGCAACTTTTACTATATCTCACCTATAATGCTGCTGCTTTTTTTTTCTTTACAAATTGAAGGTTTATAACTGTATTGTCAGATGATGCATTTTTAGCAGGAAAGTATTTTAAAGTTAAGGTACATACATTTTTTGGGCTTCCCTGATAGCTCAGTTGGTAAAGAATCTGCCTGTAATGCAGGAGACCCCGGTTCAATCGCTGGAGAAGGGATAGGCTGCCCACTCCAGTGTTCTTGGTCTTTCCTTGTGGCTCAGCTGGTAAAGAGTCCCCCCGCAATGTGAGAGACCTGGGTTCAATCCCTGGGTTGGGAAGATCCCCTGGAGAAGGGAAAGGCTACCCACTCCAGTATTCTGGCCTGGGTCCCAAAGAGTTGGATACAAATGAGCAACTTTTACTATGTACATTTTTTAGACATATTGCTATTGCACACTAAATAGATTACAGTATAGTATAAAAGTAACTTTTATATGTACTGAGACACCAAAACATTCATGAGATTCACTTTATTATGATATTTGCTTTATTGTGGTAGTCTGGAACTGAACATGCCTGTATAGATATAGAGATTTCTATCTATCCGTGAGGAGTTGGGTTGCATCATGAAAAGAACTTCAGTTAGATAGAAAATAAAATTATAGCTAGTTTCTTTAAAAACTACCACTTTAGGCTGCTAACTCAGAAAACAGAAACCCTTGAAACTACAAGAATTACAAAAACCTAGGTCAACTTGAAAAAACCACTATTAAGCTAAAATGAAGGTGTGCTTTACATACAACTGAATTTCCAAAAGAAAACAATTACAAGCTGGGTAACAACAGCAACAAGAACCTATTTAAAGGTATTGGAGAGTAGCCAAAAGCAGGGCAGAGACTGGAGGGGATTCAAGGATTCAATCCTTGAAAGAAGGGTTACAGGGGTTTTTCCAGTCTGCTGGGCACAGTGGCTATAACTCAACGTGAAAGCCAGTCTTATTGGTTAGAGACATTACACAGTGGAGTTCAGGGGTGTAGCTGGAAAGGGAGGGAAAAATCCCAGAGAGAAGAGAGTCAAAGTGAGGCAGGCCTGAAATTCACATTACATTTCTCTCAAATCCTTGGCTGATATTTTTTAACTTTGCATACATGGAAGAGTTACAAGAAGTCCAAGGGAAAAGACATCTTGAAGCTGAAAGAGCTGAAGAGATTTCAGCTGCTATCACTACAGAGGAATAGAGCTTGGAGTTTAATGCCCAAGTTGGAGGAACCTGATAAACACTTTAGATTTTCTTAAAAAAAAAAAAAAAAAAAAAATTTATTTATTTATTTGTTTGTTTTTGACTGTGCTGGGTCTTTGTTGCTGCGCTGGGCTTTTCTCTAGCTGCGGC
Organism: Aepyceros melampus; assembly: GCA_006408695.1. Classification (NCBI taxonomy): domain Eukaryota; kingdom Metazoa; phylum Chordata; class Mammalia; order Artiodactyla; family Bovidae; genus Aepyceros; species Aepyceros melampus. Next base: position 222,159 of record SJXQ01012803.1, on the reverse strand, counting down.
GGGAGGGGGCTTCTCATTAGGTGGTTTCCTTTGCTGCGGAGCCAGGTTCTAGGGCACGCAGGCTTCAGTAGTTGTGACTCCTAGGCTCTAGAGCACAGGCTTAGTAGTTGTGGTGCTCAGACTTAGTTCCTCTGTGGCATGTGGGATTCTTCTGGGCCAGGGATCAAACCTGTGTCTCCCATATTAGCAGGCAGATTCTTTACCACTGAGCCAGCAGGGAAGCCCCCACTTTAGTCCTTCCCTCAAAACCCCAGAACGGCCATAAGGGGTAAAGAACAAGTCCCAGGACTAAGGGATTTTTCTCAGATCTAAGAGCCAAACCTCAACAGAACTATCTGCTCTAACAAAGCACAAAGCCAAGGCTTTATAAGTTCACGATGACCCACTGGTAAAGAAATCTGCCTGCCAATGCAGAAGACACAAGAGACTCGGGTTCAGTCCCTGGGTTGGGACAATCTTTTGGAGGAGGAAATGGCAACCCACTCCAGTATTCTTGCCTGGATAATCCCATGGACAGAGAAGCCTGGCAGGCTACAGTCTACGGGGTTGCAAAGAGCTGGAGGCAACTGAGCGATTGAGTATGCATGCACGCACATACCACTAACTTAACTGCCTGCTAGAACAAAATCAGTACTTTTCAAAGGAAGGTAATAGCATCTAGCATCTCTGTGATGTAATATCCACAATACCCAGCTTGCAGTTCAAATTTACTGGTTATGAAAATACACAGAAAGATGTGATTCAGAGTCAAGAGAACAAACAATTAATAGAAAGTAACCCCCAAATGAGCCAGATGTTGGAATTAGCAGGCAAGAAAATTAAAGCTGTCATTATAACTATATCCACAGATTTAAAGGGAAACTATATACTTATATATTGAAAAGTACAATATCTGAAATGAAGAATTCACTGAATAGGTTTGACAGAGATTGGAGATAGCAGAGGTAAATGTCAGTGAACTTAATAAAGGATCAATAGAAATTATCCAATCTGAAGAATAAAAGGGTAAAGCCTGAAATAATTACAGAGCCTCAGTAACTATGGGACAATTCAAATAGTGTCTTAATATACATGTAATTGGAGTCCCAGAGGGACAGAAAAGAGAGAATGGGTCTAGAAAAATTCAATAAATAATGACTGAAATTTCCCCAAACTTGCTGAAAAACTTATAGATCAAATTATCGGTCTAAGAAATTCAGCAAACCCTAAGCAGGATAAATACAGAGAGAACCACATCCTGGAGCATTATAGCCAAACTGCTGAAAACAAATTGTAAAGAGAAAAATCTTCAAAACATCCAGAGAAAAAAGACACATTAGATACACACGAGAATTCCCATGAGAGTTAATGTTCGCTTCTAATCAGAAGCAAGCAAGGACAGAAGGCAATGAATGACATTTTTAAAGAGTGGAAAGAAAAATAACCGTCAACCAAAAATTCAAAATACGTTAAACTGTTCTTCAGACTCAAAAGTGAAAACAAGACAGATAAGCAAAAGCTGAGGGAATCTGTCACCACTAGACTCTTGGTACAGAAACGTTAAAGGAAGTTCTTCAGTCTGAAGGGAAATGACCTAGTTGAAAAGCTGGCTCCATAGGAAAAAAATTTTTATCAGTCTCCCAAATATAAAACTAGGTAAATATAAAAAGAAAAAAAGTCAACCCAGCACCCCCCCTCCCCAGGGACTTCCCTGATGGTCCAGTGGTTACGAATGCACCTTGTAATGCAGGGGACTCTGGTTCAATCTGATCTGGAAATCAAGATTCCACAAGCTCCAGGGGAACTGGGGAACCACAACAAAAGATCCCTCATGAAGCAAGGATGATCCCACTTGTGCTTCAATTAAGAACCAACAGCAGGCAAATACATAAATAAATAGTGTGTGTGTGTGTGTGTGTTAGTCACTCAGTCGTGTCTGACTCTTTGTGACCCCATGGACTGTCACCGACCTTCCAGGCTCCTCTGTCCATCTGAGTTTCCAGGCAAGAATACTGGAGTATACTGCCTCTCTCCAGGGGATCTTCCCAACCGAGGGGTCAAACCTGGGTCTCCTGCATGGCAGCAGATTCTTTACCCTCTAAGCCACCAGAATTACCCAATTAGTTTAAAAAAAAAACCCACATATTTAAAATGTTCTAGCTTCACCAAAAGACAAGTTGTTTAAAGTAAAATGGAGACTATGGTATTATGGATTTTACAATGTATGTGGATATAAAATACAACAAATAGCAGCATAAAGGAGGGAGGTAAAATGGAATTATACTGTTGCAAATTTCTTACATTTTAGGTGAAGTGGCACAAAATTAAGTAGCCCAAGTTGAAGATGCATATTATAATCGTTACAGAAGAGCCTCTTGATGAAAGTGAGAGAGGAGAGTGAAAAAGTTGGCTTCAAACTCAACATTCAGAAAACTAAGATCATGGCATCTGGTCCCATCACTTCATGGGAAATAGATGGGGAAACAGTGAAAACAATGTCAGACTTTATTTTCTTGGGTTTCAAAATTACTGTAGATGGTGACTGCAACCATGAAATTAAAAGATGCTTGCTCCTTGGAAGAAAAGCTATGACCAACCTAGGCAGCATATTAAAAAGCAGAGACATTACTTTGCCAACAATGGTCCGTCTAGGCAAAACTATGGTTTTTCCAGTAGTCATGTATGGATGTGAGAGTTGGATTATAAAGAAAGCTGAGCACCAAAGAATTGATGCTTTTGAACTGTGGTGTTGGAGAAGACTCTTGAGAGTCCCTTGGACTGCAAGGAGATCCAACCAGTCCATCCTAAAGGAGATCAGTCCTGAGTGTTTATTGGAAGGAGTGACGTTGAAGCTGAAACTCCAATACTTTGACCACCTGATGGGAAGAACTGACTTACTGGAAAAGACCCTGATGCTGGGAAAGTGGAGAAAAACACTAGACCATTCAGGTATGACCTAAATCAAATCCCTTATGACTATACAGTGGAAGTGAGAAATAGATTTAAGGGCCTAGATCTGATAGAGTGCCTGATGAACTATGGATGGAGGTGACATTGTACAGGAGACAGGAATCAAGACTATCCCCAAGAAAAAGAAATGCAAAAAAGCAAAATGGCTGTCTGAGGAGGACTCAAAATAGCTGTGAAAAGAAAAGTGAAAAGCAAAGGAGAAAAGGAAAGATATAAGCATCTGAATGCAGAGTTCCAAAGAATAGCAAGGAGACACAAGAAAGCCTTCCTCAGCAATCAATGCAAAGAAATAGAGGAAAACAACAGAATGGGAAAGACTAGAGATCTCTTCAAGAAAATTAGAGATACCAAGGGAACATTTCATGCATAGGTGGGCTCAATAAAGGACAGAAATGGTATGGACCTAACAGAAGCAGAAGATATTAAGAAGTGGCAAGAATACACAGAACTGTACAAAAAAGATCTTCATGACCCAGATAATCCCGATGATGTGGTCACTCACCTAGAGCCAGACATCTTGGAATGTGAAGTCAAGTGGGCCTTAGAAAGCATCACTACGAACAAAGCTAGTGGAGGTGACAGAATTCCAATGGAGCTATTTCAAATCCTGAAAGATGATGCTGTGAAAGTGTTACACTCAATATGCCAGCACATTTGGAAAACTCAGTAGTGGCCACAGGACTGGAAAAGGTCCGTTTTCATTCCAGTGCCAAAGAAAGGCAATGCCAAAGAATGCTCAAACTACCGCACAATTGCACTCATCTCACACGCTAGTAAAGTCATGCTCAAAATTCTCCAAGCCAGGCTTCAGCAATATGTGAACTGTGAACTTCCTGATGTTCAAGCTGGTTTTAGAAAAGGCAGAGGAACCAGAAATCAAATTGCCAACATCCACTGGATCATGGAAAAAGCAAGAGAGTTCCAGAAAAACATCAATTTCTGCTTTATTGACTATGCCAAAGACTTTGACTGTGTGGACCACAATCAACTGTGGAAAATTCTTCAAGAGATGGGAATACCAGACCACCTGACCTGCCTCTTGAGAAATCTGTATGCAGGTCAGGAAACAACAGTTAGAACTGGCCATGGAACAACAGACTGGTTCCAACTAGGAAAAGGAGGGTGTCAAAGCTGTATATTGTTACCCTGTTTATTTAACTTCTATGCAGAATACATCATGAGAAACGCTGGGCTGGAAGAAGCACAAGCTGGAATCAAGATTGCCTGGAGAAATATCAATAACCTCAGATATGCAGATGACACCACCCTTATGGCGGAAAGTGAAGAGGAACTAAAGAATCTCATGTTGAAAGTGAAAAAGGAGAGTGAAAAAGTTGCCTTAAAGCTCAACATTCAGAAAACTAAAACCATGGCATCTGGTCTCATCACTTCATGGGAAATAGATGGGGAAACAGTGTCAGACTTTTTTTTTGTGGGCTCCCAAATCACTGCAGATGGTGACTGCAGCCATGAAATTAAAAGACATTTACTCCTTGGAATGAAAGTTATGACCAACCTAGATAGCATATTAAAAAGCAGAGTCATTACTTTGCCAGCAAAGGTCCATCTAGTCAAGGCTATAGTTCTTCCAGTGGTCACGTATGGATGTGAGAGTTGGACTATAAAGAAATCTGAGCCCCAAAGAATTGATGCTTTTAAACTGTGGTGTTGGAGAAGACTCTTGAGAGTCCCTTGGACTTCAAGGAGATCCAACCAGTCCATCTTAAAGGATATCAGTCCTGGGTGTTAATTGGAAGGACTGATGTTCATTGGAAGGACTGAAACTCCAATACTTTGGCCACCTGATGCAAAGACATGACTCATTTGAAAAGACCATGTTGCTGGGAAAGATTGAGGGCAGGAGGAGAAGGGGACGACAGAGGATGAGATGGTTGGTTGGCATCACCGACTCGTTGGACATGGGTTTGGGAGTTGGTGATGGACAGGGAGGCCTGGCCTGCTGCGGTTCATGGGGTCACAAAGAGTCAGACACGACTGAATGACTTAAGTGAACTGGGAAAGATTGAAGGTAGGAGGAGAAGGGAACGACAGAGAACAAGATGGTTGGATGGCATCACCAACTTGATAGATATGAGTTTGAGCAAGCTCCAGGAGTTGTTGATGGACAGGGACGCCTGGCGTGCTGCCGTTGATGGGGTGGCGGAGTCGCATACGACTGAGTTAACTGAATGAACTGTTAAAAGGCTAATAGAGGGGTGAAAGGGAAATACTAACAATTCAATCAACAAAAAGAAGGCCGGAGAGACAGGAATGAAAAAACAGAGTACACACAGAGAACAGACCCATACTATCAACAACATGTCACTCAAAAACTTCGCAGTGAGGTAAAACTAATCTATGGTGATACAACAGAAATCAGAACCGTGATTTTATATGACGGATTGGGATCACCTGGGAAGACACAGGTACGAACTTTCTGGAGTGATGGAGATATATAACTTGATTGAGGTGGTGCCTTACCTGGGAGTGTACATTTATCAAAATTAATAGACTGTACACATAAAAAGTGTGCATTTCACGGCATGTAAATTTTACACCCATTTTTTAAAAGCCTCATATCAAACTCTCTTGCGGGGCTTCATGTTGCAAGCTTTGATCAACAGAGGGCGCTCCGAGCTCAGCAAACAGGCTTCTGAGCCCCAGCTACTTGGGATGCAAATCAGACCACCTCTGGTCTCCTCCGTCTCCAAGGTGAATCTCCCAGCTCCTCAGTACTCTCCCTCGACACCTCACCTTCCCCACCCGCGGCTCACGGGCTAGCCCGTTTCACCTGGCCACGTGCTGCTTTTCGGCAGATGAGCAGTGCGTAGCTAATGGCGATGCTATTTCCCGCAGCACCTGCGCGGAATACAGATATGGACGGAAGCAGGCACTTGCCCGGAGGTGTACCTGCCCCATAAGGACCTCTCTTGATATGACCACTTTTAAATGGAAGTAGGAACATAATGGAAACTTCCACACTGTTTTCGACATCTACATTTTTACCTTCTTACTTCGCTGTGGTGGCTGCGAAACATTTCCACGCAAGGGCTGCGGCGGGAAGGGCGGGGGGCGGGGAGTGTGGTGGATGGCAGCGCGAGGGATGCACGAAGGAATTTCCCCCCGAGGAAAGCAGGTGTGGGGGGCGTTGCCACTTCCACAGGGTTCCAGCACCCTAGGATATTGTCTTCCTGCCCCCTCCGTATCTCAAGGAAACTAGAGACTGGAAAGCCCCAGGCGTCCTTTGCACCCTCGCTGCCCCCAGACCGGGTACCCCCCGGGCGCGGAGATGCCATTACACCTCACGTGATACCCGCACGGGGCCGGTCCTTCGAGAGGCGTCTCGCGGGGTGTTAATTAAAGGTCACAACAAAACAGACCTGCGGGCTCACTAGATTTGTCCTCTCGGGAGATGAAAAATGACACCCTGGAGCAGCTACGTGTGGAGCCCGGCAAATGCCGGCTTCCTGGGCTCTGGGCTCTGCGCCGGGGGCCAGAGGGGAACTGGAGAGGGCGATGACCGGGTGCTCCCGGGACCCGGTGGACTCTGCCTGCTGGAAGAGCCGGGATCGGGTGCCGAAGGGACCCCCGACCGAGACGAGGCCAAGGCCGGCTCGCACATAGCCCCCTTCCAGGCCCGCGCCGTCCCTCAGTTTCCCTGCCGGGTGGCTGCCCGCTTGCTCCCCGGGCTCGTGCGTCCCAGCCCTGGGCGGCGAGGCACAGCGCACACTGGGTCGCGGGCGAGCTGGGGCGAAGGCCCTGTTCTCCCGCTGCGCTTGGGAGGGTGGCCCTCCAGCCGGCCAGGCTTAGGAGGGCAATTCCAGAAAAGGTTTGCAGGGCAGGTCTAGGAGAACAAAGGGCGGGGGGAGGACTCGGCATATTTGTGGACTTGTTTGTGACTCAATCCCTCTTACACGGCGTTTCAAAGGCAGAACTGCAAGCCTTGCCAGGAAGAGAAAGAACTTGGGGGCGGGGAAGCTCGGGCGCATTTCTGTCCGGCTGCGCTCGCTCGGCTCTGCCCCCAGCTCCAGTCTCGCGCAGTGCTGTTTCATTAGAGCCCTGGACCCGGGCCGCTCACCAGCAACTTCCCCGCACAGCGCGAGATTTACGACCCCATCCCCCGGCTCTCGGCCTCGGAATGTAAGGCAGGAGAGCCGCAACATAAAATGGATCCCGGCAGGCTCGGCGGCGGCGGCAGCCAGGCGGCGGGCTCCCTGGCGGGGCCGCGGTTCGCAAGGATCCGTGCTGCGCCTGGGCGCACACGCGCGCCCTGACCGGGACGCCGGCCGGGCCACACCGCCGCCCCTCTCTGCCCTCGCGCAACTGTCAGGCAAAGCGGGACGGCGGATATTGGCTCCCCCACACGCCGAGGCTCCTCCCCGATCTGGATCTTTATATTTTGGGAGAATTTCTTTGAACTCAGTTACCAAGCTCCGCCAAAGGAGACAAGTTCCCACAGCCGGTTCGCTGGCTGTAGGCGAGGCGGGGGTCTCGCCCACCTCCTCGGCAGCTGCCGTGTGCCCCGATTGTACTCGTCTTTTCCCTCGTGGAGGAAAACGGACTCACTAGGCTAAGGAAAATGCCACTTATCTGGATGTGACCGTGAAAAGAGAACGTGTGACTGGAGGAGGCAGAAGAGGAGGAAAAGCATTATTTGAAGAGAAGAATAAACCAGGCACTCCAACCCTTCTGCAAATTAGTGCTGTTACTTCTGGGGTCCATCTGCTTTTATCCCCCCAACCCCTCCATTAAGAAACCTTGACGTGAGGGCCAAGAGACAGCCCCCTACCACTGGGCATCCTTCTGGGTTGGAAGACCTTTTGGATGTAGCGTTGGTGGAACATTTAGACACTCTCCTCTGGAAAAGCCACCATGAATTCGATAGCTGGGAATAAAGAGAGGCTTGCAGTCTCCACCAGGGGCAAGAAATACGGGGTAAGTTGTGACGGGTCTAATGCGGAGACGTGTTACCAGACTCTTTCCCGACCGGGTCTCTCTTTCTGGGTAACGTGCGGCCGGGGCAGGGCGGCTCCGAGCTCTCCGGCTGCAGCGGCGCCTCGGGCGGGCCAGCCAGGCGTGCGCGCGCGGAGGCGGGTCTGCCCGTGAGGACGCCCGCACACTCGCCTTGCCCTCGGAATTTTTGCGGCCCTCTCGTTCCTCCTCTTCCCCGCATCCCTAACTTTTGCAGCATTCCTGACTTCCAAGCAGAGTTAAGTCGAATGGGAGGGTTTCCCACGAAATCTCCGCAGCTCTTAGGGATCGTTTCCCTGGAATCAGGAAAACCTTTCATTTACCTTCAGATCCAGAGGGCTGTACCCCGAATGAATACAAATCCAAAAATCAGTCTCCCCCCAACCCTAGTCTTCCAGAATCTTAAGCGTGGGCTCCTTCTGGGATGGGTGCCGAGTTCAAAAGCGCGGGGAGCTGAATCGGTGGGTTCCTCTGCAGAAACCATTGAAATTCCTTGAGCGAGCGAGTCCCTATCCTCCAGATCGGAGGAGTCCGCCGGCGCCCGGGAACCGGCGCAGCGGACACCTGGGCGACGAGGATTCTCTTAAAGGCAATTAACTAGGCAGATGGAGGCAGATTTGGCCGCAGGGCCCGGAGAGGTCCCCAACGCACCCCTATTGGCGCTGGGCCGGGGCCTTTGGTGGCACGCAGATCCCCGGGCAGTCGGGAGGGTGGCCCTGGGCCGGGGCTCGGGAGCCCGGCAGCCCCTGACACCCGCGTGTCTCCCCTGCAGGTGAATGAAATGTGCTCGCCCACCAAGCCCGCGGCGCCCTTCTCCCCTGAGAGCTGGTACCGGAAAGCATACGAAGAGTCGCGCGCTGGGAGCCGGCCCACCCCCGAGGGCGCGGGCTCGGCGCTCGGCTCGTCGGGGACCCCGTCCCCGGGCTCAGGTACCTCGTCCCCGAGCTCCTTCACGGGCTCCCCGGGCCCCGCCTCCCCGGGCATTGGCACCAGCTCGCCGGGCTCCCTTGGCGGCTCGCCAGGCTTCGGCACGGGCTCCCCGGGCTCGGGCAGCGGCGGCGGCTCCTCCCCCGGATCAGACCGCGGTGTCTGGTGCGAGAACTGCAACGCCCGCCTGGTGGAGCTGAAGAGGCAGGCTCTGAAGCTGCTCCTCCCGGGGCCCTTCCCGGGCAAGGTGAGC
>SJXQ01012803.1:196063-212222 GCA_006408695.1 Aepyceros melampus | reverse complement strand
CAGCATTCCCCCTAACCTCTGTGTGTCTGTCAGAGGAAGACTAAGGGGTGAGGAGCTTCTCTGAGCGCAGCTCACCCCTGTCTGCTCGAGCACTGAGCACATCGGCTCCTCCATGGCAACCTTGCCAGCGTTGTGTGTGTCCAGAGCCCCCAGAGTGTAACACAATGCAATTGTATTTGCACTGTTGGGCCTAAGTACTATCAAATGAAAATATTTACTCTTTCACTTCAAAGAGTTTTTATCAGCGGTTAGAGAGAAATATCAAGAAAACAGCGTGAATTGCTGTAGAGAATTCTGACACTGTTAAGTGGTATTTTCTGATTTATAGTTCTGTGACTTTTGAAGTAAAGTGTTGTGATTCTGAGTCGTGGAGTTTAGGAATAAATGCATCTGCTGGCCATTTCTGCTTATCCAAACACACACATTGATGTTTTCATATGCAAGGGTTAAATTACACAAATACCCACAGAAGTTGTAAAATTTTAAACGTGGAAAATTGCCACCAAGAGAATTGGTTTTATGAATCCCGAATTTATCTCTAGAATAATTAACTTGTAGATTGTTGTCAGTATGCCATTTTTGTAGTTTGATAATCTGTCAGGACACCCCCAAGAATAAATCTTAGGGACTCTAAAAGCTTATTTCACTCCTGTAAGCCCTATCCTCTGATTTAACACTGGCTCTTCACTAACAGATTTATTTACTCTTGTGATCGTTTATCAGTATTCTTTGATTTTTTTTTTTTTTTTTTTTTACTGCATTCAAGGAACTGTGTTAGGCAGAGCAATAAAATAACAGGTACCTGCAGTCCTTGTCCACATGGAGCTTGTATTCTCACAGAGGATAGAGATGTTGACCACAAAATGCACAACTCATAATTTATTTCCATTTGTGGTGAGTACAACAGAGGACAAGTGTGGGGTGCTATAAGATGGTATAACCAGACTAGACCAGCTGGTAAATTATTAATAACTTTCATTCTTAAAGATATATAGTATCTGATTTTTGGCAGTCCTAGTAAGTGCAGTCTACCAATTTATTCTAGAACATTCTTGCAGACCTGTTCTTACAGTACCTTCTTTGTGTTGTTGCATGCTGCTTGTGTGCAAAGGTAAATTACAATATACTCTTTTCATAAAAGTGGTGGGAGGAAAGGAAATGTATAGAAAGAAGAAACAAATGTTGAAACTTAAATGCATCCATCACATTTTGTGGAGTCATGTGACAAAGTAGATTTTTGGTTTCGTTGAAGCAGCCTGGAAAAATCATTCCCAGTGCAATAAGAGGCAGCTTGATATATGTGCCAGCTTTACTTACATGATGAAATAAAACTGATGCTAGGAAACTGATGACATTGTCAGTGAGGGCTACAGAAGAAACGTTGGATCTGGGGAACCTTAATGCTCCACACCAACTTACAGTAATCCAGGTGCATCTAGAAGAGCACCATCAGTCTCGGGGACAGTCACATGGGGTCACTTTAAGCGCACGCATGAATCTGCCTGGAGCTTTAGATGTGATATGGCACAGTGAGATATGACATTTAGTGCAAAGGAGAGCACACCACTCAGCCAGAAGCAAGTGCTACTCAGATGACCTCACTGTTAATAAAGAGGTATGGGGCCAGGATTTTAAATACAAATCCTCTGGCTGTCTCTGGGAATAGCCATTTTAGGTTTTTTTTTCCTTTTTAAAATATTGGTACTCTCAGACTAGGTAATATTTCCATTACACCTTTGAAATTTGCAGTATTTTAACCAAAGAAATATTGTGTTCTCTCAAGCACCATGGATGGAGGCCCAAGTAACTCTGACACAAGGCCTTTCTTCTTCCCAGAGCCAGATTTATGAGCCAACTGTTGACCTCCATTGCCCTCTGGCACAGAAGGAGTTAATTTTTATAAGAACAAGAGATGTCATTGTGACTCCAACATGTAGTTTGCCCTGAAGAGTAAGGGTCTGAAAGATAAAGGCATGTTTTTGAGGGGTAATTAGCAAACATCATGTTCGCAATTCACTTAAGATTTTTAGCTGTACATGGGGACCTTTTCTTACATAGAGTACTACATTCTATGAGGAGGCATGAAAAGTCTCCTAGGTAAACATTTTAAAGTCAAAGGCAGAATAGCACATCCAGGAACCTTATTATTTTAGAGTTGGCTTTGGTTCTTTCTCTACCACTGATTTATTTTGTGACAGTGAGTAAATCAGTTTTCCTCTGTTTTTTTAACTTTACTATTTTTTCCGTAGTGTAAAGGAAAAAAATGATTCAGACTCTAGGTGACCTTTCAAATGATTAGAATGTCAAAAAATGATTTTCGATAAGCATTGAAAAGTGCTTACATTCTTCAGAGAAAGACAGGAATGTTTATGATTATCAATTAGACAAGATTCTGTGGGATTTATGTTTTGCCGAATTTAGGGCTCTTCTTACAGAATATCCGCTTTCAATATCTGCCTCCATCAGTACATTTCCCAAATATCATACTGCCATCTAAATTGTCACACTGTGCCTATTGGTAGAGAGCAAGCGCTGTTGAAGTCCTCCAGTTTTGTCTCTGAAACAGTTGGTTAAGAAGAGAAGGTGAAGTGCTGGTGAGCCCATGCTGGGGTGTCAGGCTGGTCCCAGGAGGTAGACGCTGGCTCTGGTGGCCTGAAGTGTGGACACCCTGTTCTGAGCACACTCAGTACTAGTCATGTGACCCCTGGAGAATGAGGCTTCTTGGCAGAAGACAACAGGACTTGGAGGTTTCTAGCTTAGGTCACTGGGGGTGGGGTGGGTAGTGTTAACTGAGGCAGGAAATGGGGGGAGAGACAGATTTGAAAGGAACTCAGAAGAAAAATCCTACAGATAGAGGAGCCTGGCAGGTTACAGTCCAAAGAGTCCACAAGAGACTGAGCATGCAGGCAATACAATACAATTCATTGAGCACCTGCTGTGTGGCATGCTCTTGACAAATAGTGTCTCACTGGAATAACTGTAGGCATCAATTATCATCTGGATGCTGTAAATGAGCCAATTGATTTCCAAAGAAGTTGAGTAACTTTCCCAACCGTTCTCATCTTATCATCGCTGCACTGAGATTTGATGGAATATGAAGTCTGTGGTCTTTATTGTGTGCCACTGAGTCTTGCTTTTACAGAGTAGCAGGAAGTCTGGAAGCAGCATTAGGACTTCCTTCTTTCTTTAGAAGCTCTGCTGCTGCTACCGCTAAGTCGCTTCAGTCGTGTCTGACTCTGTGCGACCCCACAGATGGCAGCCCACCAGGGTCCCCCCGTCCCTGGGATTCTCCAGGCAAGAACACTGGAGTGGGTTGCCATTTCCTTCTCCAACGCGTGAAAGTGAAGTCGCTCAGTCATGTCCGACTCTTAGCGACCCCATGGACTGCAGCCTACCAGGCTTCTCCGTCCATGGGATTTTTCAGGCAAGAGTACTGGAGTGGGGTGCTCTAAACAGTATTAAAATATTAACAAGAATGACCTAAGAATATATCCTGGACTTGGAGGGCATTGAAGAAGCTGGAAATCAAATTCATGACCTCAAGGACTTGCAATACAAATTAGAATACAAAACACAATCAAGCAGCGTACCCTGAAGGCAGTTATGAAAGGGTCCTCCCTCAACAAACTCTTGACATTTTCTTCTTTTCAGAAGAAAGATGCTAGTGGATTTGGTTTTCCAGGCATTGAGTTTGTGGTTTCTGCAAAGAGACAAAAGAGTAGAGGCAGATTTAGGAATGAAACAGACCTGAGAATGTAGAAGGGGCAACCGTGAGCTTCAGTTCAGTTCAGTGGCTCAGTTGTGTCCGACTCTTTGCGACCCCATGATTAGCAGCACGCCGGGCCTCCCTGTCCATCACCAACTCCCGGAGTTGACTCAGACTCATGTCCATCGAGCCGGTGATGATATCCAGCCATCTCATCCTGTGTCGTCCCCTTCTCCTCCTGTCCTCAATCCCTCCCAGCATCAGAGTCTTTTCCAATGAGTCAACTCGTCACATGAGGTGGCCAAAACACTGGAGCTTTAGCATCATTCCTTCCAAAGAACACCCAGGACTGATCTCCTTCAGAATGGACTGGTTGGATCTCTTGCAGTCCGAGGGACTCTCAAGAGTCTTCTCCAACACCACAGTTCAAAAGCATCAATTCTTTGGCGTTTGGCTTTCTTCACAGTCCAACTCTCACATCCATACATGACCACTGGAAAAACCAGAGCCTTGACTAGACAGACCTTTGTTGGCAAAGTAATGTCTTTGCTTTTTAATATGCTATCTAGGTTGATCTAGGTTGATCTCTGAAGTTTCCCATTCTGTTGTTTTCCTCTATTTCTTTGCATTGGTTGCTGAGGACGGCTTTCTTATTTCTTCTTGCTATTCTTTGAAATTCTGCATTCAGATGCTTATATCTTTCCTTTTCTCCTTTGCTTTTTACTTCTCTTTTCACAGCTATTTGTAAGGCCTCCTCAGACAGCCATTTTGCTTTTTTGCATTTCTTTTCCATGGGGATGGTCTTGATCCCTGTCTCCTGTACAACGTCATGAACCTCAGCCCATAGTTCATCAGGCACTCCTATCTATCAGATCTAGGCCCTTAAATCTATTTCTCACTTCCACTGTATAATCATAAGGGATTTGATTTAGGTCACACCTGAATGGTGTAGTGGTTTTCCCTACTTTCTTCAATTTAAGTCTGAATTTGGCAATAAGGAGTTCATGATCTGAGCCACAGTCAGCTCCTAGTCTTGTTTTTGCTGATTGTATAGAGCTTCTCCATCTATGGCTGCAAAGAATATAATCAATCTGATTTTGGTGTTGACCATCTGGTGATGTCCATGTATAGAGTCTTCTCTTGTGTTGTTGGAAGAGGGTGTTTGCTATGACCAGTGCGTTCTCTTGGCAAAACTCTTATTAGCCTTTGCCCTGCTTCATTCCGCATTCCAAGGCCAAATTTGCCTGTTACTCCAGGTGTTTCTTGACTTCCTACTTTTGCATTCCAGTCCCCTATAATGAAAAGGACATCTCTTAATGACGTTCTGCAGGTGCTGTGCTTAGTTGCTCAGCCATGTCTGACTCTTTGCAGCCCCATGGACAGAAGAGCTACAGGCAAGAGTACGGAGTGGGTTACTAAGCCCTCTCGATGTATTGTATCAGCCTTTCAAATAGCAACATATGAGTGAGTCAAGTTTTTGCCTGGTACAGACTGTAAATCATTTGGATTGACTTGTATCACTTCATGGAGAAGGAATGGCACCCCACTCCAGTACTGTTTATCCTGGAAAATCCCATGGACGGAGGAGCCTGGTGGGCTGCAGTCCATGGGGTTGCTAAGAGTCAAACACAACTGAGCGACTTCACTTTCACTTTTCACTTTCATGCGTTGGAGAAGGAAATGGCAACCCACTCCAGTGTTCTTGCCTAGAGAATCCCAGGGGACAGGGGAGCCTGGTGGGCTGCCATCTGTGGGGTCGTGCAGAGTCGGACACAACTGAGGCGACTTAGCAGCAGCAGCAGTGTCACTTCAGTCAGTTAAAAAACAAACAAACAAAAAGGAGTAACTTACTGGGTTTATTTTGTTTCTTTTCTAGGGCAGGTAAGTGAAAGTGGTCAGATAAAATTTGGTTTTTTAAAGTCTTGGGATTTTAAGTGAAATCAGTTCTTTTACCCATTGTAGCATCCCCATGTATAAATATAAAACCATTTCATATCCACTGGCAAGGCATCTTTCCTGTTCTATTCACAGTTGAGGTACCAAGCCAGAAATAGGTACCAAAGAACAAATCTCAGGCTATCCTAGATCCTTTTGAGTTCTGTGACAGAATTTTTGAATGGACAGTGCAAACTCCATGAAACATCAGTCCCTAAGAACTCCCTGGAGTAAGCAAAAAATTCCAGGTTGGCTATCAGACATCTGCTCATTTCCATATCAATACAAGAAAATCTTTTATGTAAAAAACAGTGCAGAACTACATTCCTAGCTGAATTTTCCCTGGTCATATATTCTGGGTTCATTTATGTCTCAGAAATATCAGGAGGATTAGCCAGACATACTGAGAAGAGTGGCCAGGAATCAGAGATTAAAGAGAGGAATGTGTCAGCGGTTTTAAGAACACCAAACAAGGCTCTAAATAGCCAGGCGAAAGTAAGTGTAGACTTGGGAATATATATATATATGTATATACACACATAACATGTATTTTTTTTCTGTAGTTTTTCAGTTCCAAAACAGGGGTATGAAAAAATAACTGCATTTAAAAGATCCTCTAGAAGCCAATGTAAGACTGTTTATAAATAGATGTTGAATTTTAAATACTTATAGTTATGAGAAAATTCTATCTGAAATCTTCTAAGAACACATGGTTATGCTTCATTTGAAATTTCCATTTTGGAAATATTTTAGATAAGGGATCAGCTAATAGATAATTTGAGTAGTGAAAAAGTCCTGTAGCATTTGTCATTAAAGCCTTTCTGAAACATTTTAGGGATTATAAAAACATTCCCAGTAGAGACCTGTGAGCAGTAATATCTTCTTTAAGGCTTATTAGTAAGCTATGGAATAATGGCATTTCATTCTATCAGACTTCTAATTGTGAACCAGCATGGTCAGTTTTTATAGTGATTTAATTCACTTTGTAAAAATCCCTGGCCTGTAGTAATTTCTTCCACACTCATTGCAGATAGGATTATTGCATTAGAAATGTGATTTTTTAAATGGCTGAGGCTGGTAATTTGTCAGCATTTGGCAGGACTAAGTCAATAAAATAGGCAACATTAGTTGCTTTTTGGCGTTATATCACAGATCAAACTGAACCATTCATCAGCTGATAATAATGGTGATGGTAATAATGATGACTAATATTATCATTTAGTAATAATGATGACTAAAAATGGCTGGCAGTTATCATCTAGAATATGCTAGGCACTGTACTAAGATACATAAACATATACATACATAAAATCTCATAGCAAAATGAAGATGAATCTGATTTCTTTTCTTTACCCTGGAATTCCAGGTGATTGATGTGGTCTAAGTCACAAAAGAAAGCATGAGTAAAGATACAGGGACCAGGGAAATCCAAGAATGTTTCCCCTCCAAAGCCATTGAGGGGATATTAATATTACTAAACAATTCATTAATATTAATACACTGTTGATACAACGCCTGAGTGGGAGACCCTTGCTTGAGGGAGAAGGTTGGGATTATTTTTCCTGGTGACGTCACTTTCAGTGTGGGGGAAAATATGTGAGGTTGTCAGGATCCTGAGCTGAGTAATTTTCTTGAATGTACTGGAGAGGGTCAAAGGAACTTCCTTTTACTTACATTCACGTGGCTGAGACTCTTGCCAGCCCTTCTCGAAAGCCCTGCCTGAGGGGCCCTTGGGGACCACCGGAGAGCTCGAATTCTTCAGCTGGACCTTCAATGCTGAGACAGCAGGATTGCCAGACTCGACTCTGCTTTGTCCCGATAGAGACTGCACTGGGCTGTCTGTGAGGGTTCCTAGTCTGTTTTCAGGAACACAAAGCTAATTTCCTTTTTATCACTGTCTTGAGTCACAGGCTAATCATAAGAATCTTTCCTTTTTTAAAAAATATCTTCTGTGTGGTCTTGTTGTGGCAAAGAAGCACTGTTTAGAATGGGCTCCCATTGATCTTTCAGGCTCACATGTACCAATCAGAAATAATACTGTATTTGTGTAGGTACAAAAGGACAGAGAATACACCTCTATTCCTAAATTACTTTTGAAATATTTATCGAAATAATAAATCATCCTCCTGCTTACCATTGCCTTTGGGATGTTCTAGGACCCATCTTAGAAAATTGGATTTTGAATAATGGTTAGAAAGGTTGTCTGTCTACCTTTTCCAGGTTATCAAGGGATTCACCTCTATTTTCTTTGAATATTTGTAGGGTTTCCTTTTTATATCTCTGATCCATTGAGAGATTATTTTGGTGTATATTGAGAGGTGTAGATCAATTTTGCCCTTTTCTAAATGTCTATCCAGTTGTTTCCAAACTCCTTATTAAAATAAAATATATGTCTTTCCCTCATTTTATTTGAAATATCTGTGTTCATAAACCAGATTTTCAGTAATTGGGTCTACTTCTGTGCCGTCTGTTGTCCCATTTATCTGTCTTCTCATGTACTAATTCCACACTATTTTAATTATAGAAGCTTTGTACATGTTTTAGTATTTAGTAACACTGGCTTTCTCTCTCCCAAATAATGCCTCTCCATCCTAGTAGCTTTCTGGTTATTCTTCCTATTTTCCCACATGAACTTTAGAATCAACTTGCCTAACTCCATAAAATTTTTAAAAATCAGGACCATGTTAAGTTTATATATTAACCCTGGGGGATTTTTGGCATCTTTTTGATGTTGACTCCTTCCTGAGAACATGGAATGTCTTTCTGTTTGAACACATATCTACTTTTATTAAAGATATCTTTTGTTGCTTTTATAAATGAGCTTTTCACTTCCATTATCTCTTCTAATTGATGTTAATATATAAGAAGGACAGTATATTAATTGTATATCCTGTTGTTAGATTCTATTACTGTGTTCATTAGTTTTTAAATTAGTATTCTTGGATTTTCTTTCATGAATACAGATATCATAACTCTTCTCCTTTGCTATTTTTATTCTTCTAGTAGTTCTCTCGTTTGTTATATTGATTTATGCTTGCAGTTCAGTTCAGTTTAGTCACTCAGTCGTGTCCGACTCTTTGAGACCCCATGAATCGCAGCACGCCAGGCCTCCCTGTCCATCACCAGCTCCCGGAGTTGACTCAGACTCACGTCCATCGAGTCCGTGATGCCATCCAGCCATCTCATCCTCTGTTGGCCCCTTCTCCTCCTGCCTCCAATCCCTCCCAGCATCAGAGTCTTTTCCAATTAGTCAACTCTTTGCATGAGGTGGCCAAAGCACTGGAGTTTCTGCTTCAGCATCATTCCCTCCAAAGAAATCCCAGGGTTGATCTCCTTCAGAATGGACTGGTTGGATCTCCTTGCAGTCCAAGGGACTCTCAAGAGTCTTCTCCAACACCACAGTTCAAAAGCATCAATTCTTCGGCGCTCAGCCTTCTTCACAGTCCAACTCTCACATCCATACATGACCACTGGAAAAACCATAGCCTTGACTAGACGGACCTTAGTCGGCAAAGTAATGTCTCTGCTTTTGAATATGCTATCTAGGTTGGTCATAATTTTCTTCCAAGGAGTAAGCGTCTTTTAATTTCATGGCTGCAGTCACCATCTGCAGTGATTTTGGAGCCCCCCAAAATAAAGTCTGACACTGTTTCCATTGTTTCCCCATCTACAGTGTTAAAGGGTAACATATGGTGGGCATATGAGGTCTATATATATATATATATATTGTTAACAGTTAAGGAAGTATCCATCAGTTCCTATTTTATTTAGTATTTTTAGTCAGAAATAGGTGTTATATTTTGTGAGATGTCTCTTCAGTATCTATGGAGATGATCATATGATTTTTCTCTCTAGATCTATTAATATTGTGAAATATTATCATTGCTCTCCTGATAATGAACCATCCTTGCATTCTCATAATAAACCCCACTTGGTCACAACATATTTTTTGAATATGTTCCTGGGTTCAGTTTGCTAATATTTTATTTATGTTTTTTTCCTGTCTTATTCATATTCCATAAGCACTTTTGATTCCCACTCATGTACCAGCTACAGTACTATGCCACCTTATAACCAAGATATGCAAAAGACTAAAAATCCCTACGCTAGAGTAACTCCCAGCCTAGTATTAGAGATAGACAAGAAACCAAAGAGGGTGCAGCATATTAAATGCTGGACCATGGGCTACGGAGGCTGCTGGAGGGGGTGAACAGAGAGGTGAGCCTTGAGCTGGCTTTGACAGAGTGAGTAGGAGCATTGCGGTGAAGCATCGGCATTTCAGGAAAGGGGAATGGTGAGCATAAGGCATGCTCAGTATCCTGGGGGAATCACAGTGGTGCATTTCTGACGTTGTGCAGTGCGTGCATGGGTGAGTGACAGGCTGGGAAGGTGGCAAGGAGAGAATGAAGGCCTTGCCGGCCAAAGAATCTGAATGTTACTCTATAGGCAGCCACTGAAGGGCTTTCAGGAAGGGAGTGAAATGATCAGATACTCATTTAAGAAAGATTGCTCTGATAGGGAGAGAGAAGCTGGATTGGAAAGGTGGTGGGTGGAGTTCAGTGGAGAGGCCCCTCCCTGTGCTTGAGAGAAAGCTGGTGCACACTTAACTGAGGTAGTAGCAGTGGGAATGAGGAGGAAGCCTGAACCCAGAGCGGACAAGATCTTGTCCATAGAAAACCCATGGCAATGGCAGCTGAGAAATGGGGTGGGGAGGAGAGGAGAGGAGGGAGTTGAGGAGTTCTTTCAGATTTCTGGCAGGGCAAGTGTGTGGGTGGTGGTACTTTTAATTGAGATGGGGAATACAGGCAAAGAGTGGGTTTTGTTATTGTAGGTCTGATTTTCAAGGATGGGTGTGGATACTAAGATTGGTTTGGGCTCTCTGGAGCTTAAGGTGGAATGTTCCAGTGGGGTCCAGCGGGGCTCTAGAGTGGGTTCAGGGCCAGAGCCATGGATTTGGGAAGTGTCAGGGTGAGGATGGCGGTGGAGTCCACAGATGGGGTGAACTCTTCAAGGAGGATGTGTATGGTGACAGGCGTTGAAGCACAGAGTTGTGGGGTCCGTTGCTGTTGAAGGGACAGGCAGCTTGAGGAGGCAGGGAGACAAATCAAGGAGAGGCCAGAAAAGAGGGGAGAAAATAGGAGAAGGTGGTGTCAAGGAAACTGAGGGAGGGGTGAGCTTCAGAAGGTAGGGTGATGAGAGGTCAGATACCTTGGAGAGATTGAGGAGGTAAGGGCTGAGGTTTCCACTGAATCAGGAATCAGGAGGAGGTTGGGGATTTTTGTTAGAAGTTTCTGGCACTCTGGAGAAAGGCAGGCAATTGTCATTGTATATCCAGGAGTGATGAGGACGTTTGAAGCAGCTCAGAGTTGTTGAGGACTCTGAGAGGTTAAGAGAGATGCATTTTCCGAGGCTCTTAGGACCTTAAAAAAATGAAGCGCTGGGGTCAACAAACGTGGGTGCAAAACTAGGCTGCCTCACTGAGTGTGTGACCTTGGGCAAGTCACTTAGCATTTCCAAACCTGTTTATTCTCATCTTTACAATGAGGGCAATGTTGGGGCCTCATCACGGTTGTTGTGAGGAGACAGTGACATTGTGAGATGTAGCCAATCGTCACTTTCTGTTTTATTCCAATGACTCCCCACAGGAAGTTGAATTTTATGAAAATTACTTCCTTTCCTCTTTCTCTTCCTTCTTCTTTCTTTTTCCTTTTGCCAGTGATCTGACACCAAATGGGAAAGCAGTTGTCAGAGAGGATGGAACTGTTCAGCTCATCTCCTTTGTATTTCTTCACCTGCAGGTGAATCAAGCATCTCATATGTACTTATTCATTTATAGGGTGTCTCCACAGAACCAGAGCTTGTTTGAAGAAAATCGCTTCTCCTTTTAGTTGAGATGCCATGAATATGGATTGAGATTCTTTGTCACAGATGGAAATCCCCCCCTTTAAGCCCTGCCCCTCTCGGAGGCCCCCCTAGGGAGCACCGCAGACACCGAACTTGGCATTTCCGCTCGGCTGAGTGAGGGAGACCAGACGTCCCCCAGTGACTGCGCATGCGATGTGCAAATCTGAGCGGCACCAGGAATTTGGGTTTATCTGCCTCCCAATCCAGTTTTATCTTTCTCAGACAGTTTTCTTTGCAGTTATACTTTGCTGATCCTATCGCATGGATTCCGCCCAGACCCTGTGGAGAAGTCTGGAAATAAAGACACCCTCCCCGCCAAGTAGTATTTCCTGCCCATAATCTCAGCTCTCAGCGCTGTAGCTGCCCGGGGTAGAGACGTTGTTGTAAACTCTTATGTAGAGAGACTCGATGTTCTTCTGCTGTTCTATAGGTGAACATTTCAGAAGGCTCTGGGGTAGAGTAAGTTCTTTTGATAAGCAGAACTATATCTAAATGTATTTTAAGTATTATAGACTAACTTACAGACAAAGGACTACTTATATACATCTTTTCTACTTAATGGAGTTTAAGCTCACTGTTGTCGTTGACAGCAAAAAGTTCTTGTTAAAAGTTTCAGTTCTCCACAGAGCATGTTTTTAAAAGCTTTCCTAGTTCTTACACAAAATATCTTTATTTTTAAAGCATGAATTGCAAATAACCATTTTAAATCTACTTTGCCACACAGGGGTGAAAAATGTAAACGTTGAATAATTCTTTATCTAATCTGAATGCTGTCTGGGATTTGTAGTTGCTAACTCAGGATTTCTTCGAAGATAACATAGGAATTTATAGGGCTTGAGGTTTTCCTGTGAAGTTATTCCATCTTTTAATTAGCGGTGATGAGCAGCTATACTTTCCCATGAAACACGATCATCTTATTTATAGTGGTTGCTTTCTTTAAAGTTGTAATCACTATTTCTTTACTCCCTCCTCCATCTACCTGGTGGTTTCATGCAGCAGGAGACTTACTAATTAACTGATAAGAAACCACCACCAACAACAATAACAACCAAAAGCTACTGAGCTATCTAACCTAAGAGTTATATATTGCTTAGTTGTGTCCAACTCTTTGTGACCCCATGGACTGTAGCCGGTCGGGCTCCTCCATCCATGAAGTTCTCCAGGCAAGAATACTGGAATGGGTAGCCATTCCCTGGTGGCTCAGAGGTTAAAGCATCTGCTTCCAACGCGGGAGACCTGGGTTCGATCCCTGGGTTGGGAAGATCCCCTGGAGAAGGAAATGGTAACCCACTCCAGTATTCTTGCCTGGAGAATCCCATGGACGGAGAAGCCTGGTAGGCTACAGTCCATGGGGTTGCAAAGAGTTGGACACGACTGAGCGACTTCACTTCACTTCCCTTCTCCAGGAGATCTTCCCAACCCAGGGATCGAACCCAGGTCTCCTACATTGCAGGCAAATTCTTTATCATCTGAGCCACCAGGGAAGCCTCTACAGAAAATACGTAGTTGAATTCATGCAAATGACTAGCAACTATCATTATTTAATGAAAAACAATCACCTGCTTGGTTCAGGTGTGTGTCTTTTCATAGAAGGATGTCTCAATCCTGAGCACAACAGCTGAAGAAGTGGCCTTGAATGTCTTCCCTGTGGACCCACAGCTGTGAACTTGAACATCCCTTGTTTCTGCCCAGCCAGGCAGTGTGGTGATGGGAACTGAGGGAAGGGTAGGAGGGAGAGGAATAGATAGAAGGAGAAGGAGGAAGGACAAGAGAGTGGGTGAGAGAAACAGAAATAAAAGGGTGAGTGGCTGTAGGCATTGGAGGCTGTCTACAGTCCCGGATGTTGAGGTCAGTTGGGCCTCTGGCAGTGATAAGCACTGTGGCCTTGGCGAGGCACCCAGCAAGCTTGTGCTTTGTTCCTCTTTTGTAAACCAAGGGGGTGGAATTAGTGGTCTCTAACTGCCTGGAAAATCCCATGGACGGAGGAGCCTGGTGGGCTGCAGTCCATGGGGTTGCAAAGAGTCAGACTTCACTTTTCACTTTCATGCATTGGAGAAGGAAATGGCAACCCACTCCAGTGTTCTTACCTGGAGAATCTCAGGGACGGGGGAGCCTGGTGGGCTGCCGTCTATGGGGTCGCACAGAGTTGGACACAACTGAAGCGATGTAGCAGCAGCAGCAGCAACTGCTTCCAGGCCTGTGAGTCTCTGAAGCTGGAGGGAAACCCTAAGACTTCATGGAGCCTAATCTTTGTCCCTAGATTCTAGAGGGATGTGCTTGACAAAGTCCTAGATGGATTACTGGCTGAATCTGGAGCCTGAAGCTGTTCCATGGGTTGGCACATCTGTGGGAATCCCACCCTCAGTCAGCCAAGGTGTGTCCCCCTTTTTCCCATTCAGAGGAAGATACTTGTTGGCATCACCATGGCTGATATTTATGCCTTTGGAATTTTGATTGTATTAATAAATTGACTGACAGGATTCTTCCTATTTCTTTTCCCCCCCAAGTTTATTTGCATATAATTTTTAAATTTCTTTAAAACATTTTCATTTTTAATTGGAGGATAATTACTTCACAATATTGTGTTGGTTTCTGCCATACATCAAAGTGAATCAGACATAGGTATACATATGTTTTCTCCTTGAACCTCCCTTCCATCTCCTACCCCATCCCACCCGTGTCAGTTACAGAGTACCAGATTTGTATTCCCTGTGTCATAGCTGTTTCTTTTTTTTAATATATATATTTTATTGAAGTATAGTTACTTACAATGTTTCAGGTGCACAGGAAGGTGATTCAGTTATACAAATACACGTGTATTATTTTTGAAGTTATTTTCATCATAGATTATTATAAGATATTGACTATAGTTCCTAGTGCTATACAGTAAACCTTTGTTGCTTGTTGCCTATTTCTTAATTAGAAATCTAGCATTCTATTCATACTAAGTCAAGTGGAATCAAAATGTCATAATTTTTTTTAGTTAGGCAAAAATTCATGTTTTCTAAAATATATATATTATCAATTCAGTTCAGTTCAGTTGCTCAGTTGTGTCTGACTCTTTGCGACCCCATGAATTGCAGCACGCCAGGCCTCCCTGTCCATCACCAACTCCCGGAGTTCACCCAAACCCATGTCCATCGAGTCAGTGATGCCATCCAGCCATCTCGTCCTCTGTCATCCCCTTCTCCTCCTGACCCCAATCCCTTCCAGCATCAGGGTCTTTTCCAATGAGTCAACTCTTCGCATGAGGTGGCCAAAGTATTGAAGTTTCAGCTTTAGCCTCAGTCCTTCCAATGAACACCCAGGGCTGATCTCCTTTAGAATGGATTGGTTGGATCTCCTTGCTGTCCAAGGGACTCTCAAGAGTCTTCTCCAACACCACAGTTCAAAAGCATCAATTCTTCAGCACTCAGCTTTCTTCACAGTCCAAGTTATACATATATATTCCTCTGTCATCCCCTTCTCCTCCTGACCCCAATCCCTTCCAGCATCAGGGTCTTTTCCAATGAGTCAACTCTTCGCATGAGGTGGCCAAAGTATTGAAGTTTCAGCTTTAGCCTCAGTCCTTCCAATGAACACCCAGGGCTGATCTCCTTTAGAATGGATTGGTTGGATCTCCTTGCTGTCCAAGGGACTCTCAAGAGTCTTCTCCAACACCACAGTTCAAAAGCATCAATTCTTCAGCACTCAGCTTTCTTCACAGTCCAAGTTATACATATATACATATGTATTCAAAAGCTTTTCTACTACACTTGATAAAATCTTGAGAAAAAATCCTAAAAAAAAAGGAAGAGATGGAGAATTTGGAGAACGTAAATGGGAGCACTGAATGTGAAATAGGAAAAGTGAAGCAAACTAGAAAAAAGTAAAAGATCATATAGTCCAGTTGTTTTTAAACATGACTGGTCATTAGAAACACATCTGCAGCTCTGGAGAAAAAAAACAATACCTGAGCATTTGTATTTTTCAAAAAATTGCAAGATAATTCTGATATGCATCTGAATTTTAAAAAGTGATTACAGGTTTTTCTGTTAGATTCTAGTTTTGGTGATATAGAATTTTATTATTTTTCATTGATCAATCATGATACAGTGGTATAAAGTAATAGTTACATAATCACAATGATAAAAGATGTTTATCAATTTTCACAATCAATAGCCAAACAAAAAATTAAAGGTAATTATACTTGCAAGCCCCTATAATGAAAAGGACATCTTTTTTGGGTGTTAGTTCTAAAAGGTCTTGTAGGTCTTCATAAAACCGTTCAGCTTCAGCTTCTTCAGCATTACTGGTTGGGGCATAGATTTGGATAATTGTGATATTGAATGGTTTGCCTTGGAGACGAACAGAGATCATTCTGTCATTTTTGAGATTGCATCCAAGTACTGCATTTCGGACTCTTTTGTTGACCATGATGGCTACTCCATTTCTTCTGAGGGATTCCTGCCCACAGTAGTAGATATAATAGTCATCTGAGTTAAATTCACCCATTCCAGTCCATTTTAGTTCGCTGATTCCTAGAATGTCGACGTTCACCCTTGCCATCTCTTGTTTGACCACTTCCAATTTGCCTTGATTCATGGACCTGACATTCCAGGTTCCTATGCAATA
>SJXQ01012803.1:141310-195340 GCA_006408695.1 Aepyceros melampus | reverse complement strand
CCGAAGAATTGATGCTTTTGAACTGTGGTGTTGGAGAAGACTCTTGAGAGTCCCTTGGACTGCAAGGAGATCCAACCAGTCCATTCTGAAGGAGATCAACCCTGGGATTTCTTTGGAAGGAATGATGCTAAAACTGAAGCTCCAGTACTTTGGGCACCTTATGCGAAGAGTTGACTCATTGGAAAAGACCCTGATGCTGGGAGGGATTGGGGGCAGGAGGAGAAGGGGACGACCGAGGATGAGATGGCTGGATGGCATCATGGACTCAATGGACGTGAGTCTGAGTGAACTCCGGGAGTTGGTGATGGACAGGGAGACCTGGCATACTGCGATTCATGGGGTCGCAAAGAGTCGGACACGACTGGGCGACTGAACTGAACTGAACTGATACTTGCAAGCCACAATGGGAACAAGATTAACTTAACAATATAAAATACATGCAATCTGTGGGAGAGCAGGGGATTGAGCAGAGCCATGTGGCAAGTGGAAGTGCATACATGCACAGGTTTTCATCCACCCAGTCAGCGTGTGTCTTTTGGTTGGTGCATTTAATCCATTTACATTTAAGATAATGATTGATATGTGTGATCCTGCTACCATTTTCTGAATTGTTTTGGGTTTATTTTCTGTAGGTCTTTTCCCTCTCTTGTGTTTCCTGCCTAGAGAAGTTCCTTTAGCATTTGTTGTAAAGCAGGTTTGGTGGTGCTGAGTTCTCTTAACTCTTGCTTGTCTGGAAAGCTTTTGATTTCTCCATCACATCTGAAGGAGAGTCATGCTGAGTAGAGTATTCTTGGTTGTAGGTTCTTCCCTTTCATCACTTTGAAGACATCATGCCATTCCCTTCTGGCTTGTAGAGTTTCTGTTGAGAAATCAGCTGACAGCCTGAGGACATTCGCTTGTATGTTGTCATTTTTCCCTTGTTGCTTTTACTATTTTACCCATCTTTAATTTTTGTCAGTTTGATTACTGTGTGTTTCAGTGTGTTCCTCCTTGGGCTTATCCTTCTTGGGACTCTCTGTGCTTCCTGGATTTGGTTGACTATTTCCTTTCCCACTTTAGGGAAGTTTTCAGCTATTATCTCTTCAAATATTTTCTCAGGGCCGTTCTCTCTCTCTTTTCCTTCTGGGGCTCTTATAATGAGAATGTTGGTGTGTTTAATGTTATCCCAGAGTCTCTTAGTCTTCATTTGTTTTCATTCGTTTCTCTATATTCTGTTCTGTGCCTGTCCTCCAGGTCATTTATCTGTGTTTCTGAGTTATTCTGCTATAGATTCCTTCTCGTGTATTATTTGTCTCTGTTTGTTTGTTTTTTAATTCTTGGAGGTCTTTGGTAAACATTTCTTGCATCTTCTCAATCTTTGCCTCCATTCTTTTCCTGAGATCCTGGATCATCTTCGCTATCATTATTCTGAATTCTTTTTCTGGAAGGTTGCCTATCTCCACTTCATTTAATTGTGTTCCTGGGATTTTATCTTGTCCCTTCATCTGGGAGATAACTTTCTGCTTTTTCATCATGATTAACTTTCTGTAATATGGTTTTTGTTTTAGCCACTGTGAGGCTGTGCTTCTTCTTGCCTCTTCTACCTGCCCTCTGATGGATGAGGCTAAGAGGCTTGTGTAAGCTGCCTGATGGGAGGGACTGGCAAAAACTGGGTCTTGCTTTGATGGGCAGGGCCTTACTCAGTAGAGCTTTAATGCAATTTGCTGCTCATGGGTGGGGTTGTACTCCCTCCCTGGTAGTTGTTTGGCCGGAGGTGACCCAGCCCTGGGGTTTATAGTAGGATTAATGGTGAGTTCTCATGGCTAACTCAAGAGGGTTTATGCCAATGGGGACCTCCCAGTGCCGCTGGCCCTGGCGAGCTCCTGCTGACCCGCGCCTCCACAGGAGGCCCTCCAACACAGGCACGTATTTTGGTTCAGTCTCCTGTGGGGTCAGTGCTCCTCTCCTCTGGGTCTTGGTGTGTGCAAAGTTTTGTTTGTGCCCTCCCAGACTGGAGTCTCTGTTTCCCTCAGCCCTCTAGAAAGCCTATAATCAAATCCCGCTGGCCCTCAAGGCCAGATTCCCTGGGAATTCCCAGTCCCTTTGTCAGATCCCCAGGCTGGGAAGCCTGACAGGGGGTTCAGAACCTTCACAACAGCGTGAGAACTTTTTTGGTATTATTGTTTTCCAGTGGGTGGGTCACCCACCCGGTGGGTATGGGATTTAATTTTATCATGATTGCACCCCTCCTACTGTCTCGCTGAGGCTTGTCTTTGTCTTTGGACATGGGGTATCTTTTCTTGGTGGGTTCCAGTGTCCTCCTGTCCATGGTTTTCAACAGCTAGTTGCAATTTGGTGCTCTCTCAAGAGGAGATGAGTGCACTCCTTCTATTTTTGAACAGGAAGCCATATAGCTGTTTCTTAATGAAGCTATTTACTATCTTCTGTATTTGTGAGTGGAAATCAACTTGGCAAACAAAAAGACATTTGATTTTATGAGAGCAATTTGATAAGAAATTTTGAGAAAAAGGATTGCCTTAGATATAAGGATTGCTTATAGTTAGTCTTCCATTAGGAAATCTGCCGTAGTTACTAGGCTTTAGAAATGATTTGTGAGGAGTCTTACTAAATAGCACCAGAATTCCAATCATTTCATTCATTATTCTTAAAAAAATCTACATCTTAATGTTTTTGAAAATCTTTTTCCCCTGTTGCTTTATTCTTCTCTTTTCTGTTCCTTCACATCTCTAGACAAGGTCATAATTACTTAGACCAGTATTTACACAGCGCACCCCCATGACTTGGGTCTCATAATCCTGTTGTTTGGATGCTGTGGTCTGCAAAGGAGATGGCAGGTAGCAGATGCTGAGTGAATAAGGCCCACTTAGGTATTAACAATTTCCTTTTTCAGCTTTAGCACTAGCCTAGGTTGCCTGTTTAAACTGTCCACTCCTGGGAAATGTTTTCCTAATTCTTCTTTCAACTACAATAATTTATATTTTTGTTATAGTCTAAACACAGCTCAGAGAGGACAGATATTAAAAGCAGGCCTTCATTTGGCCTTTCCCAGACCAAAGCACGTTAGGACTTGGGGGCAGACACAGCAGGAGCAGGCGCAGGACAGGGAGTGGCAGGCATACTCCTTGTTGTCTCCAGCTCAGTTCCCTGGTGCCCTGTTGTTGTTGCTGTGTAGTTGCTCCGTTGTGTCTGACTTTTTGCGACCCTATGGACTGTAGCCCACGGGCTCCTCTGTCCATGGGATTCTCCAGGCAAGAATACTGGAGTGGGTTGCCCTGACTTCCTCCAGGGGATTTTCCCAACCCAGGGATCGAACCTGGGTCTCCTGCATTTTGGCAGGCTGATTCTTTACCAATGAGCCACCAGGGAAACCCCTTGGGGGGCACTTACAGTGTATCCTGCAGCCCAGCAAACCCTATGTGTGTCTTCCTTGATTCTGTTCTCAGATACTTTATCCTTTATTTTTCCTCTTGTTCTTTCTTCCTAAGTTCGCACATGTAATTAGTTGTGAAGTTTCTAGGAAGAAGTCTTTCTAACAGGTGGTGCATGTGTCTGTGTGTGTGCATGTACACACTTGGCAGGAACCCTCCAGGAAGCCTACAAGTTGATGACACGGTGGACATCCTGTCTCAGATTTCAGACATTGTTAGGCCGAAGCTTTTTATTGGAGGTCAAGGCAGCTAATAAAGTGGGGTGTGCAATTAAAAGGGCATTCAGCACAGAAGGATGGCTAACTGTCTCGAGGGCTGGGAGTGCAGGAAGGGTGGACAGCTGCGAGTCTGCTAATGATGGCTTCACGAGCTTTTTTTTTTTTTTGCAGCCAGGGTGGTAAATGTAATACAAAGGCACTGTTTTAACGTGCCTAATCAGCTCTCGGCTTCCTGTGAGAGGCATCCACTTGGGGGAGGAAGTTGCTGGTTGTGGGCATTTTTGTGGTGGCAGTTTGTGCTAATTTCTTTTTTAAATAGAGTCCTCATGGTTATTAGCGAATCTCCGTAATGCCCATCTTTGTTGGTCAGGAAGAGCGTGACAAGATGATGGCAAGTTTCAGGAGGTTTGCTCAGGGTCACCCAGAGAACCTCATGCTCCTGCCTCTCCATCGATTCTAATAGGATTTATTTATGCAGTTGTTTTGCCCATGTGGCTCTCCTTGACTCTGAACCCTGGGAGCACAGTAATCAAATCTTATTCATTTTACCCAGTGGACAGTGATTGTTTTCTCCACTACATTATTTCTCCAAAAATGTCTGGCCTTTGGAATAAAAAAAAAAAAAATCTCCTTTCCACTGCTGAGTGATGAAAACCTCATTGAGGATAAGGCAAGGTGAGAGAGGAGGGGGATGTTGGCAGTGTGTAGGGGGCGGGAGGTGATGCCTGGGTTACTCCTGGGAAGAGTCAGGATACTGTCCCACTGCCAGGGCCTCCTGTTCTTAGAAGAGTGAGATCCACTCTGATCTTCCCAGGGATCAGAGTGTGAGCAGCTCCTTCATCCAAGTGGGTCTTGGTCTAGGATTTATATGGGCTGGCTAGCTTGGGGGATCTTGAATTTCTTGTTAGTGGATAAGTCCTTGTTTTTGCTTAGTTTAATGTTGTTCCGTTCACTTCTCATCTGGCAGAATAAGAGAGGATGAGAATGCTCACTGGATGCTTAAAATGATGTCCCAGGTAATCAGGGAGGAAACTTGTTAGCACCATCAGCAACTAAACTGAGAGGGCAGCTTCAGGCTACTACCCCAGACATGGGCTCCTCCAGTTTAATCTCTCCCTTTATCTGATAGTTGATACTGTTGGTGCTGCTCTGCCTCCGCTGCTTGGTGAGATGGTGACATATGATCACACCCAGGATGGAGTGGGGTCCGGAAGTATAAAGGCCTCTGTCCCTTTAAAGGGTTGGAATCGCTTCAGTTTGAGGTGAGAGGAGAAATGCAGTAGGTGAGAGGCTGGTTTCCAGTCATTCACTGCAGAGTAACAAGGAAGAGGGTGGTTTCCCCCCATAGACAATAATGAGGTCCTGATAATTCTGGAAAGAAATGGAGTTTGTGTTCATCACTCCATTTAAGAGCACCCATTAGTATCTTTTTAGTAGGATCCTGGGCTTTCCTAACCCTCTTTATAATTCTCACATTGGGCAAAAGTCAATATAACACGTCAGTTTAAATGGATGCCATTATTTTTAACACTGTACATCACCTTTCCTCCTGGAGACTTCAGAATATCCTTTTTAATCATTAGCATTTTATAATCATAGAATGAGAGCATAGAAGGAACCTTAGAGGTTATGCAGTGTTGCTTTACTTTCGTAATTAAAAGCCTGGAGCCAGAGCATCTGGCTTAAGCCTTTGCTCTGTCGTTTATCAGCTCTTGAACTTGAAGGACATTGAACTTCTGCCTCAGTTTCCTCACTTATATAATGATGTTAGTAATAATTGCTTCATAGAGAACTGAATAGATGTTTTTCCAAAGAGGATACTCAAATGGCCAACAGGCAAATGGAAAGATGCTAATCATCACCAAAAATCAGCAGGGAAATGCAAGTCAAAACCACAGTGAGATATCGCCTCATATGTCAAAGTGGCTATTATCGAAAAGAACATAAATAACAGATGCTGGGGAGGATGTGGAGAAAAAGGAACCCTCCTACACTGTTGGTGGGAATATAAATTGGTGCAGTCACTGTGGAAAAAAGTATGGAGGTTTCTCAAAAAAACTAGAAATAGAACTGCCGTGTGACTCAGCATTTCCACTCCTAGTATATCCGAAAAAAACAAAATCACTAATTTGAAAAGATACACGCATACCTGTGTTCATTGTAGCATTATTTACAATAGCCAAGGTAAGGAAGCAACCTCAGTGTCCATCAGCAGATAAATGGTTAAAGATGTTTAAGATCTTCAATTTCATTCCACACAATGGAATACAACTCAGCCATGAAATAGAATAAAATTTTGCCATTTGCAGCAACATGGATGGATTTAGAGAGCATCGCAAAGAGTTGGACAGACTGAGCGACTGAACTGAACTGAACTGAATTGATGCTAAGTGTAATAAGTCAGCCAGAGAAAGACAAATACTGTATAATATCACTTATATGTGGAATCTAAGAAATACAACAAATTAGTAAATATATCAAAAAAGAACATACTCACAGATTAAGAGAACAGACTAGAGATTACCAGAGGGGAAAGGCATAGGAATAGTAGATTAAGAGGTACAAATTATTAGCTATAAAACAAACTATCAATACAAGGATATGTTGTATAACCATATATAGCCAATATTTTATAATAACTATAAATGGAGTATAACCTTTAAAAATTATGAATCACTATATTGTATGCCTGTAAAATATACTATTATATGGCAACTGCACTTCAACAAAAATGCACTTAAAAATTAAAAAATAAGATTAACATCTAAAAAATTGCTTTGTAGGCATGCTTTATCTGGCACATAGTAGTTAAGCACTCATTAAATGTTAGTATCCAAACTACCATCTTATAGAAGAGAAAAGTAAAACTTACGTACCTCCTTTTCCCAGACTGATTCTACAAAATGAACGTTTGGTTTTCATTCTCTCATCATCCATCTCTGTATCTCTCTGTCTGTTCATCTGCCTGTCCAACATTTCTTTGGCCTTTGCCATGTAGGTATATGGGGCTTCTTAGGTGGCGCTAGTGGTAAAGAATCTGCCTGCCAGCAGAGGAAATGGAAGAGACATGGGTTCAGGCCCTGGGTTGGGAAGATTCCCTGGAATAGGAAATGATAACCTGCTCTGGTATTCTTGCCTGGAACATCCCATGGACAGAGGAGCCAGGCAGGCTATAGTCCATGGGGTCACCGAGAGTCAAACACAAGTGAGTGACTTAGCATACACACACACATATAGGTATATGGTCCTGGACTCCGTGCTGGGGATAGAAAGGTGGTTAAGGCGAGTGTTGCCCTTGGGTCCCTCGCAGGGACCACAAGGTGGGTGGAGTTGGTCGAGAATCAATGGGCCGAGGGTGGAGTTAGGGGCACGAGGGAGCAGCCTCCACTGCTCCAGGCTGCTGTGCTGGACTGTTGGCACCTGCTTTTCACAGCACCCTTCAACATGTGTCATGGCATGACGTAGAGTGGGATGAGATGGTTTCCTAGAAGAGGTGACAGCTGAATTGAGGCCAGTAAGATGAGCAGGAACTGGTAAGTGAAGGCTGAAGAAGGTGAGACATTCCAGGGAATCTTATGAAGAAAGAATAAGCCTTGAGGGTCTCTCTAACCCCTGAGAAATGCAGGGTAACCAGCCAACCACATTGCCCTCATAAGAGGTTAGATGACAACATTAGATTTATAAATCAATGTTAACAAGTAATGAGACTTCCCTGGTGGTCCAGTGGATAAGAATCCACCTGTCAATGCAGAGGACACAAATTCGATCTCTGGACTGGGAAGATTTCACGTTCTGCCGTAACTAAACCTGTTTGCCACAACTACTGAGCCGGCATGCTGCAACTGCTGAAGCCTGCATGCCTAGAGCCTCTGCTCTGCAACAAGAGAAGCCACCCAGTAAGAAGCCCGAGCCCCACAACAGAGAGCCACCAAAACTAGAGAATGCCCGAATGTGTAGCACTGAAGACCCAGCTCAGCCAAAAATAAAGGAAGAAAAAAACAAGTGATGATACAACATAATACATCAGGATAGCAGTAGAACACCCATGTTCGTGACAGCATTATTCACAGTGGCAACCCAGGTGTCCATCAGTGGATGAGTGGATGCACAAAATATGGTAGATACACAGTGGAATATCGTTCAGCCTTAAAAAGGAAGGAAATTCTGACACGTGCTACAGTGGGGGTGAACCTTGAGGACATTATGCTAAGTGAAATAAGCTGGTCGCAAAAGGACAAATTCCACCCATATGAGATACCTAGAGTCACCACATTCATAGCGACAGAACAGTGGTTGCCAGAGCCTGGGGGAAGGGAGTTGCTTAGTGAGTGAGGGGTTTCCGTTTGGGAAGAAGAAAAAGTTATAGAGGTGGATGGTGGTAGTAATTGCATAACATAAGAATGTACTTAATGCTCCTGAACCGTATACTTAGAAAAGATCCGTTTTCTGCATTGTATATTTCAACACACAAGCACACATAGATAGCAGTACAGACTGTGTCACAGAACAGTGTTCTGAGGGACTAGCTGTCCCTGTGGACGGCCTGATCAGGGAAGACTGCATCCAGGAAGGGCTCCTGAACGCTATGCGTGATGACAGTGGTCGATCTAACTGCTGACTCTTCCTGAGCATGTAATGTGCAATATCACAGTGAATCCTCACACTCATCCTAGGAGTGAGGTACAGTTATTGTCCCCATTTTACAGATGAGAAAACTCAGAGAGGTTAGGTGTCTGGACCAGCATCCTCACCCCTCCTCACCCTCTTCGCTGTGCTGTGTCCCTGTGAGCCCTGTTATAGCCCCTTAGGAGGAAGGTGGAAGATACTGCGGATGTGGGCCAGGTGAGTGGCCTGTGAAGGGACGCTGGAATACTCCTTGCCCTTGCTGTCTCTTCTCTTAGTTCCCCTTGCCTTCTGAGAAGAGGACTAGCCATGGCCAGCCAGAAGCCCGGCAGCTCCTCCCTCTGCATGTGCCATGGGAGAGTGTGTGTCACGGGCAGGACCCATGTAACTCTCTCCTGCAGGCACCAGTGCAAAGCAATTGTTTTACTTGTGCCTGGAATCATCTGAAAGTTTTACACTGGCAGTTATCATCACTGGGTAAACACATTAAGCTAGCAAATAAATCTTTGTGAGGGCAGCACATTAAATGGGTCCCTGCATAATAGTTATTAATACGTTACTATAATTGCTTTGCACATTTTGCAGTGAATTAAAAAAAATGACTTATTAGTGCTTGGGTACTCGACAGCAGTATGTTCAATGGCAACATTGCTTTTCTGAATTTGCCAACACATTTTGTGTGTATTGCTATTTTGGAGTTAGACCAAATGGACTTTTTTAAAGATCAGATAGGTTCATAAAACCTTCTATTTATATAGTTGCTTTCTTCAGGTTACTGTACTGGGCCTTGGCCCTTTCCCCATTCTTTCTCACAGCCTCCCTTTAAGGAATGTCATGGCTGGATGTAGGATGTTAAGTGTTTTTTGCTTAGTCGTGTCTGACTCTCTGTGATGCCATGGACTGTATCCCGCCAGGCTTCTCTGTGTATGGGATTCTCCAGGCAAGAATACTGGAGTGGGTTGCCATTTCCTTCTCCAAGGGATCTTCCTAACCCAGACAGGGATCAAACACGGGACTCCCGCACTGCAGGCAAATTCTTTACCATTTGAGCCTTCAGGGAAGGATGTAAGATAGTCTGTCTTAAATTCATTTAATAGGTGAAAGAAAGAGAGACCAAGATGTTCCCCCCTCCAGCCCTCCACCCCGCTTCCCGTTCATTCAGTAACTGTTTATACTGCATCTGCTCTTTGCTGGTCACTATTGTAGCCCTGGACTCTTGATCAATGTCACCCATGAGTTTAGGTCAGGCCTAAGACACCTTTTCTGAAGCACTGCTGCTCTGAGCTTATGGAATTTCAGAGGTTATTGAAATTTCTGCCTTTTTACAGGTGTCTGACACTTTGCAGGTTGAGGAAAGGGAATTTTACCAAAGCATAACATTCCCGGTGACTCTACCCACAGATGATGTGACACAGCCATCAGGCCATAAAGCACCAAAGCTTTTCTTGCAGAGGGCTCCTTCAAACCATTCTCATGGACTCTGGCTAACTGGGAGTTTCTTTCGGGAGCCCATTTCTCATTCCTTTTTGCCTTTCCTAGTTGAGGCTTTCCACAAGAATGAAAAGCTGTTAACAGTGGCTTTTGTCTTAAGCAAGGCCATAGACAGTACAGTAACTGCTTTCAGATGCTGCTGTTGTGACCGAGATTCGGTCCTATGACCCAGAGGTGAAAGGCTACATATTCCATTACATCTTGGAGCCAATCAGACTCCAGACTCCAGTGTATTTCAGCAGAGAAAGGAAGCAGGATAGGGTGATGTATACATCAGATAGCAGCTCAAAATAGGTATGGGAAAATCCAGGAATGGAGCTTCCATTCTGCACATGTTTTTGTAAAAGGCACCACCTATGTTAATACAAAAATACCAATGATGTAATCCTATATTCCTGGAATATAGGCTGCATATGGCTACAATCTCTGTGCATATTACATGTGAACAAATAGAGTGGGCATATGTATGAATTATAGAGTAGTTAGGTTTAGATTCATTTTTTTCCCCCTTTCCCTGATGCAGTTTTGAGAAAGGATGAAATCTTAGTTAATATTGTTTAGCTCCACCAAAGAATGAGTATATAGGTCTGGAATAAGAATCTCAGAAGGTTGAAACCCATTTCCTTTCCACGTCTTAGGGCCCTGTCTTCAGGCTCACTCACTGTGGGTGGCTGGTAGGTCACCTGTGCTGTGAGTTATGTTGCATGACTCAGCTGAGGTGGTGACATGATCACAGGGCAAGGAACTTGGAAGAGGGAAAGTGGACAGGAGGCAGGGCAACCTTTTTATTTTGAGGTACTAGGTGGTTCTTTGTACAAATGCCAGCCAAGGGCAAGTTTCCTTCGACTGAGATCATTTAAGACTCTGTTGAGACTTGAAAAAAAATAATAAAGGTACAGGAATTAGAAGACGTAATTTTGTGGCAAAGTGTAGAAAGTCACCGAATCCAGCCATGATTTGAAAATAACAAAAGAAGCCATGATCCAAGTTCGAAGATCTATTTTATTGTATTAATGTTTCATCAGAAGCCTCTTTTTACTTGCTCCATTTCTGAAAGTTTTCTCTTCCAGCCTAGAGTTAAAGGGGAGAGCTGGAAGCGTGGAAGCATGACTTTATTTAAAAGTGGTGAAATTTTATCCTGAGAAATTTTATCTCAATATTTATTCTGTGAGATACTGGCATTCTTTTTTTGTTTGTTTGGAAAGAAGTAGTTTCAGATCCATGAAGGTCATATGAGGATTAATTAGTAAGTGGAGTGTCATATACTATGGAAGGGGACCAGAGGGTTAAGGAAAGATGCATCCTTTGGGTGTATATGTATATGTATATACACATGTGTGTATATAATTCTTTTTCATATTCTTTTCCATTATGGTATATTACAAGATATTTAATATAGTTTCCTGTGCTATACAGTAGAACCTTGTTGTTTATCCATTTTATATAGAGTAGTTTGTATCTTAAGCTGCACACTCCTTTTCAAACTTTTTTGGCAGCACCCCGAGGCATGTGGGATTTTGGTTCCCCAACCAGGGATCGAACCCATACCTCCTGCATTGCCGGTGCAGACCCTCTAGCACTGGACCATCATGGAAGTCCCTGAGACTGCACACACTTGATGCGAGGCTGGTGGTTGAAGGCCTAGAAGGTGGGGACGGTTCTGAAAGGTGTTGTAGAATGAGTCATATGCCAGCTACCCCCACAGAGACATCAGATAGGCAGGGCGGAGTCTAGCTCAGCTCTTTGGTGCTCAGTGTCAGGGCTTTGGGCTTCCCAGATGGCACTAGTGGTAGAGAACCTGCCTGCCAATGCAGGAGATATAGGAGATGTGAGTTTGATCCCTGGGTGGGGAAGATGCCCTGGAGAAGGGAATGGCAACCCTCTCCAGTATTCTTGCCTGGAGAATCCCAAAGACGGAGGAGCCTGGCGGGCTACAGTCCATGGGGTCACAAAGAGTTGCACACGACTGAAGTGACTTAGCATGGACACATGCATATGGGCTTCAGGCACACTTGGTGTGCCCATTCTTCCTTTAATGGTACCTTCAGCTGCAGTGGAAGAAGTGTGGCTGACTGGATGGGTCAGCAGGTCCTCGGGGCCCCCTGAATTTCAGATGATTCTTCCTGTGATTTTTGTAGGTGATGTCTACTTCTGAGCAGAGCCAGGTCTGAAGCATTTACCTCTCACCAGTGCTCTTGTGACTAGGTGGCTTGCAGAGAGCTCTGCGGTCGCTTCTGCAGGTCATCTGCTATAACTTTTGCAGGGACACACGGGGGTGTGGGCACTCCCTCTGCTTTTTAAAGATAACCCTGTGTTTATTGATCCCTAAGTCCCTCTAAGATAAGACTATCTCTTAATAAAGGAACAGGCTAAGTAACCCTATTTGTGGCTTCTTTTGCGGGAGAAGACTGTGGGATGAAATGCATGTGAAGATCCTGGGCTGTTGTGGGTATGTTTTAACATGACAATGCAGATGGCTGACACTGCTGAATGTCCTGTGAGCAGCTGGAGGAGCCAGGCCAGCCTCCTCCTCAGCCCTCTGTGTGAATGCCATCTCACTCCCTGTAACATGAAGGGGTAGGACCCACGCCCTTTGGGTTTTGATTTGCTTGCCTTGGCGTGTGTGTGTGTGTGTGCGCGGGCGGGTGTGCGTGTGTGCGTGCATGCTTCTTGCTGTCTGGGGAGGGCTATGGTGGTGGCTGGGCCTGTTTCTATTAGCACAGCCACCCTTCAGTGAGACAGGGAGAAAATCGCTCTCCGGAACTGAGGAACCCACAAGCTTGATGGCCTCGGGCCCCGTAGGAGTCCTTAAAGGTGAGGCTCAGGCAGCAAGGAGAGCTGTCTCTCGCGGGGGACCAAGGAGCCAGGCCCTCGCTGGAGTGTCTGGGCAGAGACTGTTTCTTCTCTGAAAGGAGTCCACATGGAAGTCAAATCTCCCCACCCCTGCGCTGCCCCAGGAAGGACGCCTCTGCCCTAGAACCATTTCTTGAGCCGCTTATTCAAACGGTTCTAAGAACATTCAGGAACTATTTAGAGCACCTACTATGTGCTGGGCATTCCAGTAGGAGCTTGGAACTTTCAGGTACTGACTTTGACCCGGGACATGTTATCATGGATATGGGGCTGAGTTGTAAATTAAGGGGAGCTGTCCTTACAGCTTTGGTTTCTGTCCAAGGGCTTTCTTAGTCCTTTCAGTGAGCAGATCTCAGGCTGTCCCTTTAGTCAACAGTCTCCCGGTGCAATTTATTCCGAGTTGTTTCTTTTTCTTTCTTTCTTTTCTCTCTTTTGGCCATGCCTGTGTCATTCGGAATCTAGTTACCTGACCAGGGATTGAACCAGGGCTCCCCGTGTTGGAGGTGCAGAGTCTTAACCACTGGACCTCCAGGGAAGCCCTGTGTTGTTTCTTTTCTAATTGTGGTAAAATGCACGTGACATAGAATTTGCCATCTCAACCACTTTTAAGTGTACAATTCAATAGCATTAAGTGTATTCACTTATGCAACCATCACCATCATCCATGTCCAGATCTTTCTCATCTTCCCAGACTGAAACTCCAAACCCATCAAACAACTACTTCCCATCCTCCACTCCCTGCTCTAAGTTATTTTGGAATAAAATAGTGTTTGGTACACTCCAAAGAATGTTCTAAGGCAGAGGTCCCCAGCCTCCAGGATCTGAGGTTGATCAGAGGTAGAGCTGATGTTGGGCTTTCCTTGTGGCTTAGCTGGTAAAGAATCCACCTGCAATGAGGGAAACCTGGGTTCGATCCCTGGGTTGGGAAGATCCCCTGGAGAAGGGAAAGGCTATCCACTCCAGAGTTGATGTAATAATAATAGAAAAAGAGTGCACAGTAAATGTAATACCTGTAAGTCATCCCCAAACCCTCACCCCACTCCGGTCCATGGAGAAATTTGTCATCCATTAAATCATTCCCTGGTGTGAAAAAGCCTGGGGACCGCTGTGCCAAGGAGAAAGACCCAAATGACATCATTAAAACTCGTATTCACATAATCACTCCTCAAACATCTATTAAACTCCTCATGTGTGCCCCGCACCACGTGTTACATGCTACAGATGCAGAAACAAATGAGATTCAGACGTTGGTCCCAAGAGGTTTACCAACTGGTAGGGGAGACAAGCATGTAAATAAACAAGCCCCCAGCCTCTTATGATGGCTGCAGGCAGGTGTGGAGGGGAGAGGGGAACAGCTGAGGCCATGTCAGGAGGATCAGGGTGGACCCTCCTCTGAGCCTTGACGGACAAGCAGGTGTTGGCCTTGACAGCAGAGGGGGAGGAGGGCATTCTGGAGAGCGGCAGCTGTGAGAGCCAAGGCCTAGAAGCACCTGGAGCTTTGTGTGTGTGGGTGTGATGGGGTGGGAGGTGAGCACTAGGTGCAGGCCCTTGGGGGCCTGCCGGGGACCAGCCTGCG
The DNA here is from genome assembly GCA_006408695.1 of Aepyceros melampus. NCBI lineage: Eukaryota > Metazoa > Chordata > Mammalia > Artiodactyla > Bovidae > Aepyceros > Aepyceros melampus. The sequence continues at coordinate 181,151 of SJXQ01012803.1, read as the reverse complement.
TTGTAAACAGGGGATCAGATCTGTGCTCTAGGGTAATTGCTGGTAGCCGCAAAGAGAAGAATTAGAGGGATGCCACACACGCCTGGCAAGAGGCTCTTGCGAGAGCTTGCCTGGTGGCTCAGTGGTCAAGAATCTGCCTGCCAGTACAGGAGACACGGACTGGATCCCTGGTCCGGGAAGATCCCACTTGCCACAGAGCAGCGAAGCCCGTGTGCCACGGCTACTGAGCCTGGGCTCTAGAGCCCGGGGATCACGACTGAAGCCCAAATGCCCTAGAGCCCCTGCTCTGCAACAAGAGAAGCCACGGTAGTGAGCAGCCTGTGAACTGCAACTAGAGAGTAGCCCCCTCTCGTCCCAGCTAGAGAAAAAAGCCTGCACAGCAATGAAGACCCAGAACAGCCAAAACAAATAAAATTCATATAAAAAATTAGAGTTATATATAAAAAAAGGACTATTGAGAGATTTTAAAGCAATTTGGTTTCACTGGAACTTTTGTTTCCCTGCGAAGTATTTTGAGGATGTCAGAGCCTCCCCATGTCTAAGTGTGGGAGGGACTTGTGTCTCTCCTGGGTTTGAACATTCAGCCTCAGAAGCTGGAGGTTGTTGAGGAATGGCTAAGAGGGTGTAGTCACTTTTAAAATGTACCGATCTGTACCACAGCTTTCTTATCCATTCATCTGCTGATGGACATCTAGGTTGCTTCCATGTCCTGGCTATTATAAATAGTGCTGCGATGAACACTGGGGTACACGTGATGCTTGGGACTGAGGCACGGGGATAGTCCAGAGAGATGGTGTGGTGTGGGAGGGGGGAGGTGGGGATTGGGATTGGGAGTTCATGTACACTCGTGGCTGATTCATGTCAATGTATAGCAAAACGAATACAGTATTGTAAAGCAAAACAAACTGAAAAATAAAAATTAATTTAAAAAAATGTACCAATCTGCTCGTGCAGTCCTGAGGACTGTGTTCATTTTTCTGCCCGAGGTAGGTGTACAGTTCCTGGCCAGTGTTCACCATGGACATGGTGAGAGACAGGAAGCAGAGAGAACCACAGCACAGAAACAGTCACTCACTTGCTGCTGGCCAGAGCAGCACTTGGGGTCCTCTGGAGTCAATGAGCAGACCCTTTCCTCTGTTGTGGGGGGGCGTGGAGGGAGGGGTGCTCTCCCCTCCGGGACCCCACCGGTCTGACAGAGGCCTGAGGGCTGCAACAATGATTGTGCCAGAGAGGAATTTGCCAGAGCTCTCAGCCATCTTTCCACATGAAAGTTTCTTTATCTCTTTCACACACAAATTCAAACCCTTTCTTTCCTTTAAATCACTTTTGTGCTGTTTAACCTCTTTACCCTGATTTTCTCCCCCTCCTGTCTTGCTCCTTTTATAGTAGTTTCCTGCTAATGGATCACCTGGATAAGATTGCCCCTGGCTTTGTGAGAGTGGCAATTAGCGCTCACCCAGAGAAGGCTGCTGGTTGCTCGGCGGCCTTGGTGTGGAGGATGGATTGGGCCTGGCTCCTTTCATCTGAAAGTGGGTTATCGATTAGCACGGATGCCAATTTACTGCACAGGCTCTTGCCAACCCCTCTTGATCTCATTATGGTGTAAATTTTCAAGATTGTATCACATTAGCTCAGGAGAATTCAGGAGAGAATAGCAGTAAAGTAAAAAATAAAAAGGCCGTAAGAAGACGAATATTTCTTTCGTTACAATCCAGATAAAAATAAACAGGGCTTTACCCAGTGATGCTCTGGGACTGGTGTGTGTGTGTATGTGTATGTGTTTATGGAGGTGGGTTGTTTATAAGGCATGGTTACACCCAGCAACAGGTTTTAAAGTACTTTATGTCTTTAACTGATGGGAACATATTGTATAGTACAGGGAATTCTACTTAATGCTCTGTGGTGTCCTAAATGGGAAGGACAGCTAAAAAATATGAATATGTGTGACTGATTCATTTTGCTGTGCAGTAGAAGCAAACAACCTTGTAAAGCAATTTTCCTGCACTGAAAAGTAAGAGGAAAGTACTGGCGTCTTTAATTTCTCCTTTTGATTCCCTTTAGGATTGGTTTTCTTGGGAAATTATGATTTTAGGGAAGAGATGAGACCATTAGGTGTATTTGCCGTGGCAAGATTCCCCTAGTCTCAGCTGAAGACCCTGGGATGGCAGAGGAGGGAGTGCTGGCCACAGTGGGCTGGCTGATGCTTTTGTAGGTTGTGATGATTTTGTAGGCCAGACAGTTTGTGTGTAGGCCAGACTGTTGGACAAGTAGAAACGCGAGATTATTCTTTCCTGTTTCTAAATAGTTTTATTAAGATACCATTCACTTGCCATATAACTCACCAGTTTTAAATATATAGATCAGTGGATTTTAATGCTATTTCCAAAATTTTGCTGCCATCAAATTTTAGACTATTTCTGTCATTCCAAAAAGAAATGTGTCCATTGTCAGTCACTCTCTGTTGTCTTCACCCCCGCTCCCACCACAGGACACCACTAGTCTACTTTCTGGACATGTTCTACACACGGAACCATATAATACATGGTCTTTTGTGACTGACTTCTTTCACCTAGCATGATGTCTTCAAGGTTCACCAGGTTGTAACATGGGTCAGAACTTTATACCTTTATTATCAGATAGTTTTCCATTGTGGGATATGCACATGTTATGTGTCCTTTCATCAATTGATGAATATGTGGGTCGTTTTCAGTTTTTTGCTCTTATGAAAAATGCTATTACAAACATTTGTGGATCAATCGTGTGAACATAGGGTTTCTTTTCTTGTGTGTAGATACCGAGGAGTGGAATTGATGGTCCTTATGGCAACTCTGTGTTTAACATTTTGAGAAACTTCCAAACTGTTTTCCAAAGTGGCTGCACAATTTACATTCCCACCAGTGATAGATAAGGATTCCTTTCTCCGCCTCCTCAGCAATAATTGTTATTGTCTGTCTTTTTTACCCTAGTATATATGAAGAGGTATTTGCCTTGTGGCTTTGGTTTGCATCTCACTGATGACTAATGTGGTTGAGCATCTTTACATGTGCTTTTGACCATTCATATGTTTTCTTTGGAGAAATGTCTAATCATACCTTTTGTCCATTTAAAAAATTGTTTAGTTTTTATTTTATCTTTGATGATGCTGGGTCTTTGTTGAGCACAGGTTCTTCACTGCAGACCGTAGGGGCTACTCTCTAGTTTCGGTGCATGGGCTTCTCATTGCAGTGGCTTCTCTTGTTGCAGAGCACGAGCTCTAGGGTACATGTGCTTTAGTAGTTGTGCCACATGAGCTCAGATGCCTCCAGGCATGTGGGATCTTCCCGGACTAGGTATTGAATCCATGCCCCCTGTGTTAGCAGGTGGATTCTTAACCACTGGACTACCAGGGAAGTCCTCTTTTGTCTATTTTTTAATTGGGCTTTTTGCTGCTGTTACTGAATTGTAAGAGACCTTTATATACTCTGGCTACGTCCATTATCAGATATATAATTAGTCAATATTTTCTCCTGATCTTTTCACTGTCTTGATGATGTATTTGAGGCACAGAGGTTTTATTTTTGATGAAGTTCAGCTTACCAGGTTTTGTGCTTTTAGTGTCGTATCTAAAGAAATCGTTGCCTAACCCAAGATCATGAAGATTTATTTTTATATGTTCTTTGAAGAGTTTTGTAGTTTTAGCTTCAACTTAGGTCTCCGATCCATTTTGAATTAAGATCGTTCACTTTTCCTGCAATAAAAATTTCTCACAAACTCATTGAAGTTTTAACAAGATAGATTTAGAACACCACTGTGCATTTTCTTTTCTGTACCTTATTTTTTAGCAAAACTTAACATGGTGGCCTGGAGAAGGAAACGGCAACCCACTCCAGTGTTCTTGCCTGGAGAATCCCAGGGACGGGAGAGCCTGGCGGGCTGCCGTCTATGGGGTCACACAGAGTCGGACGCGACTGAAGTGACTCAGCAGCAGCAGCAGCAGCAACATGGTGGCCATTACATGCTGGGTAGAGTTAAGATTGCAGGGACGGTGGTGAGAGTTGGCACATGAGCAGGCAGGGAGTGGAGATTGTGCCAAATCTCTAACACCTCTTCGGAGGGGTGGGAGAACTGCCACACGAGTGATTTGGAGGTGGGAGACGGACTGCAGGACCTTGGCACTCAGCGGAAGAAAGCTTGACCTCTTGACCAGCATCAGAGGTGACAAAGCAAATGAATCATCAGAGAGAGGCCGGTGGCATGACACAATTAAATCATTGTGGCACCAGGGCAGCCTGCCAAGTGAGCTGTCAGAGGGGCAGACAGTGATTAGATTTTTTGCTGAGGTGCTGTCATGTAGTTATTTGATAAAGCTGTCTCTCTATTCTTGCTTTCAGTGTTTTTTTTTTTTTTTTTTCTCTACCCTTCACCCTCCTGCAAAAGGCACAGGAGCTGTATCTTAAGTACAGGTCTGGTTTTCCTCCCAAGTCCCTCCAAGGATCAGATATGACTCTGGGGGGAGGACAGGAGGGAGGGTGAGATGCTGGCCATATTTTTAACCAAAAACCAAGACTAGTGACACAGATGGAAATCACTAGATGTAGTGATCTCATAGTATATTCCCTCTTGAGGCATAAATCGAAAAGGCAAATTGAGTGGTAGGCTGTCAAGAGGAAGTTTAATACTCTGTAATTTGAACTCCACGCCAGGTCTCAGAACACTTTGGGCATGTTGCCAGGAATAGCTTAGTCCTCCAGTGAACCAGGTGATCATGGAGAAGGGTTGTGAGTTGGCCTTAGGGTCTGATCCTGTACATATGCACACAAGCACACCCTGTGTGCACTCTCCCAGGAGGCTGATTCATGTTTAATGTTCTTCCAGTCATCATTTGATTTTAAAATCTTGAGGGAAAGTATTGAAAATCAAATATATTCATCTTTCCTGCGTAAAAATAAGAAAAAGGCCACTATTTAAAATTTTGAGTTTAAATATAGAGCATCAGTTCTCATCACAACATGATTTATCCATGGTTTACCTTTAGAGAGCAGTTTCTCTTTGGTACAGTTGAGATGGGCTTTTCAGGAACTCTTTTATTAGGGTTGGAAGTCGGCCTGCACCTGAGTCCTCGGGAGCAGAGGTAAGTACATGATGGACCGTTTTTAGCAAACATGGTTGTTTGGTTTCTTCATCCTAAACCTGAGAGGATTGATGGAAGTTTATTACTGCTGCAGCAGATAGAGATATATTATTGAACATGTCTCTTGTCTTCACTGAAAAAAATCTGTCTGGAGCAGTAAAACACTTCTCTGGGTATTTAGATCCCAGTACAATGGGAAACCATATGACTCTAGATTGGAATCCAGGGCACTCAAACCCACAGTTGAGTTTCAGAGCCAGATTTTTTTTTTTTTTTTTTTTGGTTGTTCTCTGGGATTATGCAAATTTTCCAATTCAAATTCAAGTCAACTCACATTTTTGAGACCCTGCTGTGTGCTAAAGTGGTGAAGATACTAAGACCTGTGGTTCCAGCCTTTTAGAATGGTATAAAGAGGGGAGAGCCTGGACAGTATCCAGAGACACAAGGTGTGTTGGGACTTAGCGACTCCGAACATCCTTTCTTAGGTCGTCTCGTCACTCTGAACGTGAGCTTTATTCTCAGTCAGCAGCACTCTGATCTCTTTCTTCTCTCTGCAAAGCCTGAGGGTGGCACATTCCTTCTGTCACAGTCATCTGGTAGTTCCATGACCAATGTCAAGAATTCCTGCCACCAGTTTACTTGCATTTCTAGTATTTATATTTTCTCAAAATGGGTCTTCTTCTCCCAGATGTGCTAGTTTTCTAAATGACAGCAACAGGGACAAGATTCCCCCCTCAAAGAGTCATGGACTGAGTTGGGTTCTGGAGATGTTGCAGGAACCCCTGAGCTCTGAGTGAAAGCTCCTTGATAAAGAATGGGTCCTGCTTCCCTAACCTGGTGCTTCCCTGGTATCTCAGCTGGTAATGAATCCGCCTGCAAAGCAGGAGACCCCGATTTGATTCCTGGGTTGGGAAGATCTCCTGAAGAAGGGATAGGTTACCCAGTCGGATATTCTTGGGCTCCCTGGTGGCTCAGATGGTAAAGAATCCTCCTGCAATCCAGGAGCCTGGGTTCAGTCTCAGTTGGGAAGATCCCCTGGAGAAGGGAACAGCTACCCACTCCAGTATTCTGGCCTGAAGAATTCCATGGACAGAGGAGCCTGACAGGCTACAGTCCATGGGGGTCGCAAAGAGTTGAACAAGACTGAGCGACTTTCCCTTCACTTCCCTAACCTTGGGCTAAGTGTCACCTCTCTAGCCCTTTACTGAGTTTCTTCATTTTCTGCTTTATTTGGGCGCAAATGAAATCAGCTAAACAGCCCTTGTAAGTTATCCTCTGGGACAAAGTGACTTCCCTGTGTCTCTGAGGTAGAAGGAATTTCATTAACGCTATGGTTGACAAGAGGTTTTTTTTTTTTTAATTACTTATGCATTTATTTTATATTGGCTGCTCTCGGTCTTCATTGTGCTGAGGATTCTTCGCTGCGGTGCAGGGGCTTCTCTAGCTGTGGTGTGCAGCCTTAGTTGCCTATGTCATGTGGGAGCTTAGTTCCCTGACCAGGAAACAAACCTGTGTCCCCTGCATTGGAAGGGGGGTTCTTAACCGCTGGACCACCAGGGAAAATCCCCAGGAGTTGTTTATAGAGAGTGGCCCTGAAAGTCATTGGGAGCTGAGAGTGGAAGGTCACACGGTCAGCTATCAGAACACTTAGCAGGGAGGTTCGAGTCCCACTCTCTCCTCTGAGAGCTGTATGGAAAGTGACTTACCTGCAGTCTGGTCTTCTGTAAAGTGGGAGTCTTAAATGTCCTGGTTACCTTTTAGACAAAAGCCAAATGAGACAGTGGAAGTGTCAGTTCAATAAAGTGACTTCATTGTTACCATCATCCCCGAAAGAACTATGATATCACTGGACAAAAGGTCCAGCACTTTTCTAACAATTTATTTCTCCAAAATAAAAGATGATAAGACTGTTGGATAACCGATTCTTTGGCTAATGAAGTGGAGTATTTCTGTGGTCACTTGCTTTTGACCAGCCTGACAAACAGAAAAATTGATGATTCAAGTCCCTGTCTTGACCAAATACTGAAACATTTGTTTGTATTAATACTTAGGAGACTGTGGATTGGAAGGTTCTTGGTGTTTGAGTTTTGTGAGTGGGAATGGGTAGTTATACGGGGCAGTGATGAAATGTTTATTCCGCTTTCATGGTTTACTGTGCTGTGCTGTGCTTAGTCATTCAGTCATGCCCTTCTCCAGGTAATCTTCCCAACTCAGGGATCAAACCTGGGTCTCCCACATTGCAGGTGGATTCTTTACCATCAGAGCCACCAGAGAGGCCCAAGAATACTAGAGTGGGTACCTATCCCTTCTCCAGTGGATCTTCCTGACTCAGAAATCTCCTGGGGTCTCCTGCATTGCAGGCACATTCTTTACCAGCTGAGCTACCAGGGAAGGCCATGGTTTACTAGATAACATTCAACAATTATTAGAGCATTTATTAGTCACCTGTTAGCATAAATTGGTTAATGGCCATCTTTCCTTATAAGCAATGGGCATGGAATTAATTTATATTCTTGAGCTTATGACTGAGATAATGAAAATTGTGGTTGAGGATTACTTTTCTGATCTTCGAGAAATTCAAGTTTGAATGATGAGCCTCTGAATAAGGAAGGCAAACATTGCAGTAGGAACCAAGGGGCAGACTGAAGATACTGTGGAGCATAGATGTGGCTAGTGAGTTGCACAAGTGGGCAGGAGGTGAGGCCACTGCAGGAACAAGCAAAACCCACTTCCCTCTCTGAGGGCCTCTATTTGTTCCAGGATCATACTTTCATATTGTCATGTTTGAGTTCGATTTAATAGCTCAACCTAGGAGAGATATTTTAACTTTGCCATTATACCTTGTGAACTAGCAATGTGATGGGTTTTAAGAAACTAGCTGCCAAGTGAATTCTACTTACAAAAGTGTGTAAACTTTAAAATTGTGAATCATTGTGCATTGTTGGTGGGAACATCACATGGTTACAGCCGCTATGGAAAATGGTATGGTGGCTCCTCAAGAATGAAACATAGAATTAGCATGTAATCCAGCAGTTCCACTTCTGGGTATTGCCCCAAAAAATGGAAAGCAGGGACTCAAGCATGTATTTGCACATCCACAGTCATAGCAGCTTTATACACAACAGTCAGAAAATGAAAGCAACTTAAGCAGCTTCTCAGGGTGAATTGATTATCTATCACAATAACATACCTTGTGGCAGTGATAGCACAGTTTTGTGAATGTAGTTAGCACCACTGAACTGTCCACTCTAAAATGGTTAATATGGTAAATCTTATGTATATTTTTACCATAGTAAAAATAAGTCAATTGTTATCTTGCGTTGGTGATTTTTTTGGTCTTGAAAAAATATCTGGAAAATATAGATTATAAAAGCCTCCGCCTATGTTATTCCAGTTTTGGAAAGTTAACTCTGGTTGTTCTGTTCTTTTCAATGTCATTTACTCTAAGAAAGGGAGGCTCCCCTGCTGACTCAGTGGTAAAGAATCTGCTTGTCAATGCAGGAGACTTGGGTTCGATCCCTGGGTCAGGAAGATCCCTGGAGGAGGAAATGGCAACCCACTTCAGTATTCTTGCCTGGGAAATCCCATGGATAGAGGAGCCTGGTGGGCTACAGCCCGTCGGGTCACGAAGAGTTGGACATGACTAAGTGACTAAACAACAACAATTCTAACAAAAGATAATGGTGTTTCCTGGGCCAAGCACACCTTAACACTTTGGTAAAAAAACAGCTAAGTGTGATTGAAAGTTTGTCTCACTCTGTTATATTGTTAAGCTGCAAGGAAGCCACGTCTACATCAGATTTGACGCTAACAATTGGATTGTCTTTTAAAAGTGTGTTTGCCGTGCACTCAGGGCTTTGTGGGCCTAAGACTGTGGCAGCGTTTGGGGTCTAGATATCTGCTGAGGATTTTCTTTCTGAAGGAGCCCCTAAGTGAAAGGTTATAAACCTCATCCCTCCTGTGTGATGCTTGAGAAGTTTCAGCTCTGGAGCCAGGACAAGCATCGTCCTCCCTAGACTTGCCAGTGTATTGAGGAAAAGTGAGAAGCAGGGTGAGCGTAGAAGGGGCTGGGAGCAGCTGCTCTGGTTACTAGGGCTCACTTGCCACCAGCCCTTCCTCCTCCTTTTGTGCATCCTCAGAATCAGGCCATTTGGTTGGTAACTTTCCATTTGAGACCATCTTCTGGATCTTTTGCCCAGAATTACTTGGCATGTGGTCTGGACTGTATAAGGGAGGATGTAGGGTGGTAGCTTTACAGCTGCCATTAGTATAGTCTGGAATCAGTCATGGGCTCTGTGGCTGCACTGAGAACAGTCTCCCATTTCCCTGGGAGCAACTGCTGCTCATTCTGAAAACACCGAGTCCTAATTCCTGTGCTGGCCTCCATTTTTCTCTTGTACATAAGATGTCTTTTCCTGTAAGTTTCCCAAAATGATTTTCTTAAATTTCTTCCAGACATCACTAAAACTTCCACACCTTTGGGACTTCTTTGATGGTCCAGAGGTAGATTCCACACTTCCAATGCAGAAGGTGTGGGCTCCGTGCCTGGGTGGGCAACTAAGAGTCCACATGCTGTGTGGCGCTGCAAAAAAAAAGTTAACATTGTGTCTGATGGAAAAAACTTAAAAAACCCTAAAACTTTAGCACCTTTGTAAGGCGTTCTTTGATTTGGAGGAAGTGGCCATTTTCCCTTAGTTTCATGATGCCTTAGTCTCCCTTTAAAAAATAAGTACCAAAAGTGAAAGTGAAAGTTGCTCAGTCGTGTCTTTGTGACCCCATGGAGTCCATGGAATTCTCCAGGCCAGAATACTGGAGTGGGTAGCCTTTCCCTTCTCCAGGGGATCTTCCCAACCCAGGAGTTGAACCCAGGTCTCCCACATTGTAGGCGGATTCTTTACCAGCTGAGCCAAAAGGAAAGCCCAAGTACCAAATATATATAAAGATAAACATTTGCTTGTTTGTGACCCTAGTTTTTCCTGTAAGATGACACTAAAACTTGGAAAGACGTTTTCTCCCAACATGGAAAACTGTAACATCAACACCTGATAGGTAATGTTACCCACATGCAGAAAACCGTCAAACAAACCCAACTGAGAAATGACTGATCTTGGATGTGCTTGGAAGGCCAGGTCATGCTCTCTGGAATATATAACTGTATCATTATTATGAAGGGGAATTTATAATCATCTCAGTTGTATTATAATGTGACCATTAATTGATGGTTCCATGACTAACCAAAGAAAAGGAGAATTGGGTGGCATTTGTCAGTATACCTGATAAACTTCCAGAGGTGAATGTACTTGACAATTAGTTATATGAATAAAATTAGCCCTGGAAGTAGGGCAGCTATTCACCTGTTGCATATCAGTAAGGCTTACCTGGTTGTTTATGGCCATTGTCCTTCTTGATGTCCTGGGCATCTTTTTTGATGGGTTGAGCATCCCGCCTAATTTTGATCATTTGGGGACTAGGTCGTGCCAGGTGTTAAGTATTTTAACTATCACTCCTGCAATCTGCTTAGTGCACAATTCACTAACCGCAACTTCTAACTCTGTAAACCATGATTAAATAAAATACTGTTGATTAATTTTATTGTGGTAAACTGTACCTGTCATATTTTAATTTTTAAGTGTACCATTCAGTAGCATTAAGTACATTCATGGTGTTGTGCAGCTGTCACGACCATCCACCTCCAGAACTTTCTCATCTTCCCAGACTGAAACTCTGTACCCATTAAATAGTGACTCCTGGGCTTCCCTGGTGGTTCAATGGATAAGAATCCACCTGTCAATGCAGGAGACATGGATTAGATCCCTGGTCTGGGAAGATCCTACATGCTGTGAAGCAACTAAGCTCGTGCACCACAGCTATTGAGTCTGTGCTCTAGAGCCTGGGAGCCACAACTCCTGAACCCCATGCTCCCTAGAGCTTGTGCTCTTCAACAAGAAGCCACCGCAGTGAGAAGCCCACACACTGAAACTAGAGAGTAGTCCCTGCTTGCCACAGCTAGAGAAAAGCTGGAGGAGCAATGGACACCCCGCACAGCCTCAATAAATACATAAGTACAATTTAGAAAAAAAAAAAAAAACTCTTAAAGCATCTCCCCACTGCCTCTCCCCCTCAGCCACTGATAACTTTCTGTTTCTGGAATTTGCCTGTTCTAGGTGAATACAATATTTGTGTTTTTGAAAACAGTTAATTTTACAAAAAGCTATTAAATTAGTCACCTTAATAATTATCTTACCATTAAATTACTGTTACTATTGTCCTCCAAATATAATTAAAATACTATATACTAAAATAAATTATAAGTAAGAGAACTAAATTTAAGGAAAAAATAAAAAAATAGAAAAAAGTATAGGTGACTAATCAGTGGATGGAGAAGTTTCTAAGTTTAAAAGATTGAAAAGCTTTGAACATATACAGTGTTATATGTCAAATATATTTTGATTTAAAAAAGAAAGACCAAAGAAGGAAAAGAAAGTATCACAAGAGAAAATTAAGGACAAGTTTGACTACATAAAAATTAAACTCTGTACATCAGGAAAGAACTGGACACTTGATCAGTAAAGTCAATCCGTAGAGGATGTAAAAAATTACAAAAGGGTTAGTATACTTGATGTATAATTTTTTTTTATGAGTTGTTAAAGTAGTATGTGATATAATAGTCTCTCAGTCATGTCCTACTCTTTGTGACCCCATGGACTGTAGCCTGCCAGGCTCCTTTGTTCATGGAATTCTGCAGGCAAGAATACTGGAGTGAGTATCCATTTCCTTCTGGGGATCTTCCTGACCCAGGGATCAAACCCAGGTCTACTGTGTCTCCTGTGTTGCAGGCAGATTCTTTACCACTGAGCCACCAGGGAAGTGCCTGCAAAAATCCCAGTTAACAAAGGGACAAAGTTAATGAACAGACTTTGCGAAAGGGGAGACTCAGTGGCTGACAAATATAACAAAAATTGTTCAGCCTTATTAGTAATAAAATAAACACCAATTAAAACAACTTTGAGAGTAGTCATGTATGGATGTGAGAGTTGGAGTATAAAGAAAGCTGAGTGCCGAAGAATTGATGCTTTTGAACTGTGGTGTTGGAGAAGACTCTTGAGAGTCCCTTACACTGCAAGGAGATCCAACCAGCAATCCTAAAGGAAATCATACTGAGTATTCATTGGAAGGACTGATGCTGAAGCTGAAACTGCAGTACTTTGGCCACCTGCTACAAAGAACTGACTCATTGGAAAAGACCCTGATGCTGGGAAAGATTGAAGGCATGAGGAGAATGGGATGACAGAGGATGAGATGGTTGGATGGCATCACCAACTCGATGGACATGAGTCTGAGTAGGCTCTGGGAGGACTCGATGGGCAGGGAAGCCTGGCATGGTGCAGTCCATGGGGGTCTCAAAGAGTCGGACATGACTGAGCGAGTGAACTGAACCGAGTTACCAAAAATTGACCCAGCTTAGTGAATATTTTAAAAAATGTGATGTTTTTTCATATAGCAAAGAGTAAATTAATGCAGCTATTTTAGAAAGCAGTTTGATGAGCCTTAGAATTATTCTTAGCCTATGACCTAATAGTTTCACTTCTCAGTAACCATAACTGCAAGGAAAGTGCACAAAGATATTTCTTCAGATATTATTATTATAAAACATTGAAAAGTTGCATGTTCAGTATTATGGAAATGATTAAATAAATTCTGATCAACTTGATCAAATACTATGTGGTTGTTCAAAATGACATTTATAAAATGTTTCCAGTGTTTCAGGGAAAATGCTCTTTATAATTACGCTAAGTGAACAAAAAGCAAGATGTGACATTGCATATGGAGTATGTCCTAGTCTAGATAATTAAAAACTTGTCAAGGTAAAAAAGTGATTGTTGGCTAAAATATTAATAAAGAGCAATATGGTTGGCGACTTGTTGTTTTAGCCACTCAGTGGTGTCCAACTCTTTTAGACTCCATGGACTGTAGCCCACGAGGCTCCTCTGTTTATGGTATTCTCCAGGCAAGATACTGGAGTGAGTAGCCATTGTCTCCTCCAGGGGATCTTCCTGACCCAGGGACGAAACTTGTTTTCCTGCATGGTAGGCGGCTTCTTTACCACTGAGCCACCAGGGAAGGGCAATTGATGGCTGCTGCTGCTAAGTCGCTTCAGTGTGTCCAACTCTGTGCGACCCCATAGACGGCAGCCCACCAGGCTCCCCCGTCCCCGGGATTCTCCAGGCAAGAACACTGGAGTGGGTTGCCATTTCCTTCTCCAGTGCATGAAAGTGAAAAGTGAAAGTGAAGTCACTCAGTCCTGCCCGACTCTTGGCGACCCCATGGACTGTGGCCCACCAGGCTCCTCCTTGCCTGGCACTCCTCCTCCAGGCAAGAGTACTGGAGTGGGGTGCCATTGCCTTCTCCAGATGGTTGCTAATCTCCTGTAAACTGTTCTCTAAATTTTTCACAAAAAGCAGATACTACTTTATAAAGTATTTAAAATTTTGGTTCACTTGGTAAAAATTTGATTCTCACATATCCTTTTCTGGGAATTTTTCTTTCTATTGTATAAACCATCCTATGAGAAGTTACTTAGTTTTCAAACTGTATCCTGCTGAATGAGCATCTATACTGATGACTTTTTAAAATAGTGTAATCTTCCAGAAGAGAGGGAAGGATTATGTTTATTTTAGGGGCGTGCACAGCCCACAGTAACTCTTCCCTTCTGTGAAAATGAGGTTAAAGATAAGTCACCAGGCATGAGTTTGTGAACTGTCATCTCTGATGTATTTGACTTCCTTTATCAGAAAACTTTTTATTTTATATTGGAGTTAACAATGTTGTGATATTTCAGGTGGATCTAAGGGACTCAGCCATACATATACATGCATCCATTCTCTCCCAAACTCCCCTCCCATCCAGGCTGCCGCATAACTGAGCAAAGTTCCCTGTGCTGTACCGTAGGTCCTTGTTGGTTATCCATTTTAAATATAGCAGTGTTGATGTATTTGAATTCTTACTGCCACTATATTCAGTGCCCTCACAGTCAGATATGATGAAGTCTATTTCAATTGACTTTGGAAGAAGAAGGCTCATGCTTTAATTTTAAAATAACTTTTCCTAAATTCCATATTTCTCCCCTCATTTTAGGGAAGCAATAAATAGACCTTATTGAGGGTTTGTTAAGAGCCAGGGGCTGTGCTGAACACTCCATTGATGTTACATCACTTACTCTTCACAGCAGTCCTGTGAAGATGGTACTGTAATTATTCCTGTGGTGTAGATGAGGAAAGAGGCACGAGGGGTGAAGTAAGTAGAGAAGCCTGTGTTCAAACCAAGGTAATCTGGCCTGAGTCTTTCCACCACCATGCCAAGTCTGTTGGTGATTTACATGTACTTTATGAAGGAATCAGCTCTGGCATAGAGTGGCCAAGGCTGGCCTCTGATGAAGCATCTAGCAATCGATGGCAGAGAGAAATTTGGGGCAGAGATTTGGCTCAGCGGTCAAGAATCCTGCAATGCAGGAGCTGCAGGAGCTGCAGGATCGATCCCTGGGTTGGGAAGATCCCCTAGAGGAGGGCATGGCAACCCACTCTGGTGTTCTTGCCTGGAGAATCCTATGGACCGAGGAGCCTGGCAGACTATACAGTCCAGAGGGTTGCAAAGAGCTGGACACGACTGAGCGACTTAGCATACACAGCATGCACATGGCTGTGGCTATTTATTATTCAAGAAACTGAGCTTTGTGAAGATACAGAATTACATCTGCACTTGAAAGTTTCTTCTTGCTTTAAAATGAGCTTTTATGAATTTTGCATGGACTTTTGAGAATACCCAGCCAGTACTAACCTAATTGCTAAAGCAGTCCATGCAGGATGCCAGGTAATTTGATTTTTGTAGGAGGAGAAATAAGATAGTTCCTTCTATGTAAAGTTTTGGTCGCCTCTTCTAGCCTCACTTCTGCCCTAGTTTATCTTTAGAGGAGACCGCATTTCTCATCTTCGTGCTAAATGCATTTTGAAAATTCCCACCTTGTCTTGGAATTGATTCAGAGTTTCATTTTTCATAGATGGCTTGATGCAGGAGGTGGTTATGTCTGGGAAAGCTACACAGGATTAGAGTTGTGTAGACTCTGGTAAAATTGTGACACTGCAAACTCAGTGTATGGAAATCACAGATTATTTCATTTTTCACTTTAGAAACTGAAATTTTAGCCTGGAGTGTTAACAAGGCTTAACTCAGATGAAAAACACTGGCCTGGGTGCCTGTATACTGAGAAAAATAGAGATGCTTGTAATCAAGTAATAGTGTTTTCTTGGAGAGCCAAAAGCTGCTCGTAATAGAAATGTCAGTAATTTCCTCACTCTATGTGTGTGTGTGTGTGTTGTGTTTGGAGAGGGCTGTAGATTTTTACAATTGACCACTGTAAGAATGGTTATTATCTTATTCAAACATGTCAGGCTCCAAAGCACTTAGCATATGGAGAAAAGTGAAGGAGAGACTGGTATTAAAGACAGCTGCTCAGGAGGCCTTAATGATCGTTGCTCTGTATGGGCTCCTCGAGGATGTTATGTAGGAAGCAAGGTGATCTGGGAGTGGGTGGGATTTCTTAACAGACTGCCTCTAAAAAGCCACCATTTTTTCCCTGCATAGTTAGTTGCTGTTGACGTGTAAACCCTTAAGTCTCCTTCGTCCACTGACAATCTAGGCAGAATCCACTGTCACATATTGCTTTTACTCAAGTGAACAAAACTTGGTCCAGCAGCATCTCCAGATTATGCTTGTATTTTCCTGCTGCTTATTTGGCTCCCAGTCAGGGGAGCCTTCGTCTTTCTAAGCTGGGAATGACATTCTTCTTTGGCTCTGCGTCCATGCGCCATCCTTTGGTAGGGGGTGTGCAGCAGCCGTGGCGGGCAGCCTTGATCCCACCTGAGGGTGTGAGATGTGCTGGGTGGTTACAGTCTTTGAGCTGCTCATTTCTTGAATTCCTTAGGAGAAATAGCTCACATAAACATGAGCCTGTGATTTTTTTTTTTAAGGATTGGGTATCTGCATTTCTACTTTTCCATCCTTGCCTTTCATCTTCCCAGGTGGATCTTCTGTGCCTCCTGAGCGCCTCCTCAGTGCAGAGGGGAGGAGGCAGACCTGTGTAGGGTGCCTTGGGGAAGAGTCATTGGCTTGTTACTCTCCCTTAGGGAACACGGATGGATTGGAACCCTTGCTTGGAACCTGAGCTTGTCTCCAGGTCCTTTGAGGAGGTCTTTCTATGGGAAGAGATTCTTAGAAGCATTTGCTTCTAGTGTCCTTTTGTCACATTTTACAACCTTATGTATTAGGTCTACAGATAAGGCAACAATGATTGGATGCTATCCCTATGGCAAGACCATGGTAGATGGGCCAATAGTGATTTACCCAAACCACTATTCTCCCAGTCAGTAAGATTTCAAATATAATATTTGTTGCTTTTTTTTGGTCTCCTCCCTAGCAGTTACTCTGTGGCCAAATCCAAATGCCATTGATTTCCACTTTGCAACAATCAGTATGTCAGTACCTGTCTCTTAGCTTGGTGGCACCCCAGCCTCCTGCCTGGTCTCCCAAATTTCATTGTCTTTCTGTTCCTAATGGCTTTAAATACAACTCTCACCATGCTTTTCAAGTATATTTTCAAGTATAGCTCTTAAAATATCATTTATCTTCCTAAAAACCTGCATTGGCTTTCCGCTGAATGGTAATCTTCATAGAAATTCCTTAGACATCCAGGTCTCCTACCTACCTTTCCAAGATTTAGTTCCTCGTGTGTATTATACTCTAAACCAGTTGTTTTTCAACTTTAGCTTGCTCTAGGATCACTTGGAAGACTTGTTAAAGTGTAGATTGCTGAAGGGACTTTCCTGGCCATCTGGTGGTTAAGCCCCTGCTCCCGATGCAGGGGGCATGGGTTCAATCCCTGGTTGGGGAACTAAGATCCTGCATGCCACACACTGAGGTCATATTAATAAATTAATTAATTAAATTGAAAAAAAATAGACTGCAGGACCCCAGACCTAGAGTAGGTCTAGGATGAGCCTGAGAACTTGTTTCTAACTTGTTTCTACAGGTCACCAGGTGATGCTTTGAGAACTACCGCATTAGCCAAACTAGAGTTGTATTTAACAGATCCCAGAATTCTCCTTTGAATTTCATTTCAGTGCTTCTTTCTTCACTTTGAATACTGTCCTTGGCCCGTTCTACCTGCCCAGATCCTCCACTTCCCTCAGAACTTTCCTAATGCCACTGTCTTAAGGAAGTAATTGCCAAGCCCTCCAAGTGGCTCTAAGCACATCCTCCTTTGACTGACCATGATCCGATCACTCTGCCATTGGAACCTACCATGCACCCAGTTATTTATGTTCCACCTTATTTTCCCTGCCTGAATGGTAAACTCTTTGAGAGGAAGGAAATATAATTCCTTCAGTGTTTGGTGGAAAAACAATTTTTGAAATAAGAAATGTTACTGTGAGTTGATTCTTTTCTATGTTTAAAGATTCTGGCAAGTGCTTTGAGACTCCTAAAGGGCAGGGATTATATCTTACTCATATTTGAATCCCCTGCAGCACCCAATTCCTTGCCCTGTAGTAGGCCCATAACAAATACTTGTTGAATGAATAACAAGCTTAAATACTCAAGATGATGCAGGCCTGAGAAACCAGGAGGAAGTTCTCCATAGCCGTCTTGCTTTTATGCCTGTAATCCTCTTAGGAACTATGGGTCTTCTTGGAGAACATTTATTATTTTTAATGAACTGGTGTGTGGCATAGTTTAAACCTATTTATTATCCTTCATCCCTTAGCCTTGAATAGTATCCATCAGCCAGGAAGATCTGAGGAGGGGTGGGGCAGGCTTTATCCTCAGGTTATTACTTTTCCAGAGGAGAGCACTTTGAAGAGGGCAGTGAAGACTGATCTTTTATTTCAGCACAGTATAATTATAATAACCTTGTTCTTTAAAACACACACACTTCAGAAGCTGCTTACAGCCAGTGATGTTAGCTGTATACCTACCCATTGAGAAGACTGTAGAATCAGGGACACACAAGTGAGAAGTGATCTATATATTTTTAAAAATTAAAAAATTTTTTTTGACTTTAAAATTTATAAAATGTTCCTTGTAATTCTTTACATTATAAATGTTCATTGTAAACAATGAAAACAGTACAAAAATAGATAGAGCCAAAAGTTAAAGTACCTGTGAAGAAGTATATTTTTATAATTTAAACTTATATATATATATATATATATAGGCATTTAATGCCTCAAAAGTAAAATAAATGATGTTTATAATATAGACAACAACCAACTACAGTTTTGTTATCCAGGATAATCACTATGTTTTTCTGATGTCCTCAAAGTTATTAGTACTCCTATACATAGCTGAATTTCACAAGTATGTTTGAGTTTCACATTTAATTATTTCCCAGTGGTTTCCAGCCTCAGCCAGCATTCTCTCACACAGATGCCCTTAATCAAATTGTGGGAAAGAAAGCACTAAGGAATGAAATCTTGTTTTGCGACTCCCTCCTCCCCGCCTTTATCCTTCTTCCTGCAGACTATCACTGAGTACTTACTCCATGCTGTCTTGGGCTCAGGCACTGTGCTCAGCATCAGGAACACAGTGGTGAGCAAGAGACCCAATGTCTGCTTTTTGGGAAGGTTCAGATCGTAATAGCAGAGTCAGGGCAGTCTTTGGAGTCAGATGGCCTGAGTTCAAGTCTCAGATCAGGCACTTATTAAGCTGAGTGCACCCAGACAGGTTACCTGTGTCTCTGGCCCTCAGTTTCCCAATCTATAAAATGGGAATGGTAAAAACACCTGTCTCAAAGCTTATTGTAGGAAAAGGAAAGTGAAGTCACTCAGTCACGTCAGACTCTTTGCGACCCCATGGACTGTAGCCTACCAGCCTCTTCCGTCCATGGGATTTTTCAGGCAAGAGTACTGGAGTGGGTTGCCATTCCCTTCTCCAGGGGAATCTTCCCAATCCAGGGATTGAACCCGAGTCTCAGATCGAACCTGGGTCTCCTGCATTGCAGGCAGACGCTTTACCCTCTAAACCACCAGGGAAGCCCATTGAGTAAGATAAATATTTCTTGTAAGGGCTTCCCAGGTGGCTCAGTGGTGAAGAATCTGCCTACAAATGCAGGACATTCAAGTTTGATCCCTGCGTCAGGAAGATCTCCTGGAGTAGGAAATGGCAACCCACTCCAGTATTCTTGCCTAGGAAAAATCCCATGGACAGAGAGCCTGGTGGGCTACAGTTCATTGGGTCACAAAACACAACTGAGTGAGCACAACACTCGTAAAACAATTAGTTCAGTTCAGTTCAGTCACTCAGTCGTGTCCGACTCTTTGCGACCCCATGAATCGCAGCACGCCAGGCCTCCCTGTCCAACACTAACTCCTGGAGCTCACTCAGACTCACGTCCATTGAGTCCATGATGCCATCCAGCCATCTCATCCTCGGTCGTCCCCTTCTCCTCCTGCCCCCAATCCCTCCCAGCGTCAGGGTCTTTTCCAATGAGTCAACTCTTCGCATGAGGTGGCCAAAGTACTGGAGTTTCAGCTTTAGCATCATTCCTTCCAAAGAAATCCCAGGGCTGATCTTCAGAATGGACTGGTTGAATCTCCTTGTAGTCCAAAGGACTCTCAAGAGTCTTCTCCAGCACCACAGTTCAAACGCATCAATTCTTTGGCGCTCAGAGAAGAGCCCAATTTTTGGTAAATGTTCAATAAACACAAGTTATTATTTGTAATCAGGGTGGGGCAGACATTAACTAATAATAAATATGAAGTTATAAACTGAGATATGTTCTGTAATGGAGAGATGAAGGATGCCGTGAGAGAGACTAATGGGGCTCCAAGTTAGACTGGGAGGTCAGTTAAGCATAATGAACATCTAGAGGTAGGAAGGAGGCCTGAGGAGGGGTGAGGAGGCAGAGTGTGTGAGCTCAGGCTGGAATCTCAGGCAGGACAGACCATGCAGGTCCCAAGGGCAGCTAGTTCACTTCATGTTGTTCAGTTGCTAAGTAAAGTTGACTGTTTGCAACCCCATGGACTGCACACCAGGCCTCCCAGTCCTTCACTATCTCCAAGAGCTTGCCCAAACTCATGTCCATTGAGTCGGTAATGCCATCCAACCATCTCATCCTCTGTCATCCTCTTCTTCTGCCCTCAATCTTTCCCAACATCAGGATGTTTTCTAATGTGTCAGCTCTTGCATCAGGTAGCCAAAGTATTGGAGCTTAAGCATCAGTCCTTCCAATGAATATTCAGGACTGATTTCCTTTAGGATTGACGGTTTGATCTCCTTAGTGTCCAAGGGACTCTCAAGAGTCTTCTCTAGCACCACAATTCGAAAGCATCAATTCTTTGGCACTTAGCCTTCTTTATGGTCCAACTCTCACATCTGTATATGACTACTGGAAAAACCATAGCTTTGACTATATAGACCCTTGTCAGCAAAGTGATATCTCTGTTTTTTAATATGTTGTCTAGGTTGGTCATAGCTTTTCTTCCAAGGAGCAAGAATCTTTTAATTTCATGGCTGCAGTCATCATCTGCAGTGATTTTGGAGCCCAAGAAAATAGTCTGTCACTGTTTCCACTTTTCCCCCATCTATTTGCTATTAAGTGATGGAACCAGATGCCATGATCTTCGTTTTTTGAATGTTGAGTTTTAAGCCAGCTTTTTCACTCTCTTCTTTCACTTTCATCAAGAGGCTCTTTAGTTCCTCTTCACTTTCTGCCATAAGGGCAGTGTCATCTGCATATCCATGGCTATTGATATTTCTCCCAGCAATCTTGATTCCAGCTGTGCTTCATCCAGCCCGGCATTACACATGATGTACTCTGCATATAAGTTAAATAAACAGGGTGACAATATATTGCCTCGACATATTCCTTTCCCAATTTTGAATCAGGCTGTTGCTCCATATCCGTTTCTAACTGCTGCTTCCTGACCTGCACACAGGCTTCTCTGCAGGCAGGTCAGGTGGTCTGGCATCCCTATGTCTTGAAGAATTTCCCACAGTTTGTTGTGCTCCACACAGACCCACAAGATCACAGTCTTGTTGATCCCACTGGGCTATTTTTCCACTGGCTTATTTTTAATTTCTAGGACAGGGGCAGTGATGGTCCCAAATCTCATTTCTTTACTAAACCTCATTTTCGCAGATGCTCAGTGAAGGATTGGGAGACTATTGTAGCAGCACATGGCATTCAATGAGGAACAGAATCTCATGAACCATTTTTTTATTTACCTTCTGGTCTCTTGAGTCTGGTTGATCTTGTCTAGAGCTCTGATAATCTCTGAGACAAAAATTTAAATCTTCTGTAGCTCTAGGGACTTTGAGGAATGAATATCATGGCTGAAATCCTAAATTTTTTCAATATAATTAATGCAAGTGTTACACAGCAGATGCTGTTCAGCACAATCTTTATCCCAAGAGAATGTGTCAGTGTCTTTGTATATGGAAATGTACATGTATACTCATAAATTTCTCCAGCCTCCCAAAGATGTCTTCCTTTCCTCTTTGGGGCTACCTTTGTTTCTCCTGCAGCCCCTGGTTACCTTAATATACATTTTTAAAAATTTATTTTAATTGGAGGCTAATTACTTCACAGTATTGTGGGTTTTGCCATACATTGACATGAATCAGCCATGGGCGTACATGTGTTCCCCACCTTGACCCTTCCTCCCACCTCCCTCCTCATCCCATCCCTCAGGGTCATCCCAGTGCACCAGCCCTGAGCACCCTGTCTCATGCATCGAACCTGGACTGGCAATTAATATACATTTTAATGTTCATTTTCAGAAAAGCATAAAAAATTGTCACTGTAAATGACTGATGGAGACTTGAATTATTATTGTTCTTTCTTCTGGAGGAACTTGTTCTTTCATAGAAATCAAATCTAATCCAAAGGAATGACTCCCTAATTGTTAAATTTAGAGATGTGCAAGTCTGATCTGGGGGTAGTAGGATTTTCCAAGCAGTCCTGAAATCACAGTGCATGTGTACAGGCATCATGCTGTTTGCGCTGTTGAAGCTACAGTGCTGGGAATTTTCCAAATAGAGTTAAGACCATTGTGCGGTTGCCTCTTTATTTAAGAGGCGTATTTATATGATACGTTCTGTTGATGCTTCTTTTACTTATTTGTGGAAAAGGTAACAGTGTTTTAGTAAAAGGTGAATTAATCCCATACTGTGTGCCCAGTATCAAAACCTGAGAAGGAGGCTTATGTTCATTTTTATGTGTAAGGCAGCTAAGGATTACAGCAATTAAGGGCCATGCTCAAGCCTGTATGGGTAAGAATTGGGGTTGGGCTTGAGATTGGAGCTCTGGGTTGGATTATCTACATGAGTAAAATACAATCTCAAAGTCACCCCTGCTTCACCTCCTGATTTTCAAGTTATTACAAGTTACATATACAACAGGCCAGGTCAGTTCCATTTTGAAATAACAGCTGTTAGAATGTAGATAATGTTTTGCTTGAGACGAAACAATTCTGGCCACGGAAGCAGCACAGTTACCTGCCTTAAGATGTGTTAGGAGAGAGAGTGCAGAAATCTTCGGGTGCCTGCCAGGGGTTGTTTTGTTCCTGGGTTCTGAATTCTTGGCATTTTCAGATTGGTCCCATTTGCCTTCTAACATTCAGCTCTGCCTGTGGTTTCTTCCATGACCATGGGAATTCTGAATTCAGAAAGGTTATTAGCCATCTGGATAATTGCACCTTTATAACTTTTAAGACAACCTCCTAGAGGCAGAGGATAGCTACAATAAATGACTTGTAATTCTAGGTCTTAGATCTTTGCTTTCACATAAAACCAGCTTTCCACTTCCTTAGATTCACAACCTGAAGAAATCAAAGCTAAACATTACCAGAAGTCATTATCTACTATTTAAAGCAAGTTCTAAAATGAAAACAAGCCTCCTTGTTAGGGGGGAGTAGGGTAACGGGATCCATTTCTAATTTTGCCAGGCTTCTGTAGGGATTTTTTTAATAGGGAGAATTTTTACCCCCAGCTATTTTTCACGACAGGGGTATGATTGTATCTGAGAAGGCAGCTTGACTTTCTGCTTCAGGGAGAAGCCTTTTATTTCCTGTCGGGGTTTTAAAGTTGCTCTTGTTTAGGTGGTTGCTGTTTTATAAGTCTGCCTGAATATTGAAAGGCAGGAGGCCTGTTGGTCTACGTTATGTTGGCCTTGGGGCATTAGAATTACGGAGCAGCTTTATTTAGGATTGCTAGGCAGGCCATATGTACTCAATTATGCCATTTTGAACGACTTGGTCCTTTGTACCACGTCTCCCCCCAAGCCCTTCCATGCAGGCTGCCACTCACTGTTATTATACACCTTCAGCAAACTTGGGAACTGTTGTCGGCAGGGAGAGCTCAGATTTATGTCACTGGTCCCTTGCAACACTCTAGCATCCTCACTGCAGAAGGCAAGCTCTTGTGCACCTCCGTCTGTACTAAATGTACTCCAAGAAAATAAAAAATTCACTTATGCTGGAGGACACGGACTAATAGCGTTTGCTGGAAAGAACATGGGCTTTGAAGTCTAACAGATCAAGCTCCAGATCGTGACCTAGCTGTCTGAGCTTGGGAAAAGTTTTATAACTCTTTTGAACATCAGTTTCTCGTTTGAAAGTGGGTTGAAGTGACAAGGAAACTGACTGTGGTGCCCTTAAGAAGATAGTTGCTTCTTGCATGAATTGTAGTCAGGATGGTTTCTGCCACATTCATGCATGTTAAGTCACTTTAGTCGTGTCCAATGCCTTGTGACCCATTAGACCATAGTATCTCTGTCCATAGGATTCTCTAGGTAAGAATACTGGAGTGGGTTGCCATGCCCTCCTCCAGGGGATCTTCACAACCCAGGGATCCAACCCATGTCTCTTACGTCTCCTGCATTGGCAAGCGGGTTCTTTACTGCTAGCGCCACCTGGGAAGCCCCCGATGTTGAATGAAAGTGAAAGTGAATACATATACATTATTTCCCTGATGACTTTCCTGGTGGCTCAGACAGTAAAGGTTGGAGAAGGAAATGGCAACCCACTCCAGTATTCTGGCCTGGAGAATCCCCGTGGACAAAGAAGCCTGATGGGCTATAGTCTATGGGGTTGCAAAGGGTCGGACATGACTGAGCAACTTTTAAGTTCACTTTCATTTCCTCTCCCCCTCCTTTTTTTTTTTTTTTTTTTTTTACGGATTTTTACCCAAC
The DNA here is from genome assembly GCA_006408695.1 of Aepyceros melampus. Classification (NCBI taxonomy): domain Eukaryota; kingdom Metazoa; phylum Chordata; class Mammalia; order Artiodactyla; family Bovidae; genus Aepyceros; species Aepyceros melampus. The sequence goes on along the minus strand of SJXQ01012803.1, from coordinate 156,801 downwards.
AAACATTTGTTGATCATCCTATGGTAGTTCAAGATGGGTGCCTTTGAATTTTAACTGGGAGAATGCCCTAAGAGCAAGGATTTCAAGTTGTCGCAATAGACCAGGAGGCAGATGTTTATGGTTGTGTGTGGAATGCATTATGGGATCCTCAGTTACCACACACTAGTGTTCGTTCACGTTTAAAGATTGGAAAGATTTTCTTAACCTTCGTTTTATCTTGAATCGGGAAATGGATTTTTTGTTGCCGGTGCTGTTTTCCACGATGCATTTCCTCCTGCCTCCCCCTGGAGGTGCAGCTGGAGGGCCCCTTTCCCTGAGGGTCTGGCCTCCCTGTCCATACCCTGACTGCTGGCAGCCAGTGTCTTGGCATCTCCTCTGGTGTATTTATTCCTATGAATCTGAGAATGTTCTGAATGCTCTGTGGCCACATTCATATGCCAATGGCTGGAGCCCAAAAGAGGCAGAAGAGGGTTGGTGCTCCCACGTGAACTTAAGTGGTTAAAGAGCTTATGGATAAAGCTTTCATGGGAACTGATGTCAACCAGAGCTGCTTGACTGTAGCTAAGAACTGGGTCCAGTTCCTGAGAGAAGTGTAAATCTCCCTGCTGATTGTGACAGTGCGCGAACAGCTCGTAGGGAGTCAGCAATTAGCCTACATCGTTACACAGAGATATTTTAGGTTTAATTTGTATATCCTCCTGCAATTAATGGGAGAAGGCAATGACACCCCACTCCAGTACTCTTGCCTGGAAAATCCCATGGACGGAGGAGCCTGGAAGGCTGCAGTCCATGGGGTTGTGACTAAGTGACTTCACTTTCACTTTTCACTTTCTTGCATTGGAGAAGGAAATGGCAACCCACTCCAGTGTTCTTGCCTGGAGAATCCCAGGGATGGGGGAGCCTGGTGGGCTGCTGTCTATGGGGTCGCACAGAGTCGGACATGACTGAAGTGACTTAGCAGCAGCAGCACCTGCAATTATTGTCATGCCAGGCTTGGATTTCAGGGAAGCTGGGAAAACTGATGGGTGGGGGCTTGAAGAGAAGTCTCATGAGGGGCCTGGAAGATACTTAAGGTCTAGGAAGGAGAGACAAACAAGAGCCACCCTGGAGCTTCATGGATGATAATAATTCACATATGGAATATTCCAACTAAAGTCCTAAGCATAAATGCTACTTGGAGCATACCTTGGAAACTATTCATTTGAAATTGTAGTGAAATGCCATCTTATGTGTTGTCAAGATCTCTTAAATTCCTCTTATGTTCTGTCTAAACCTCAAAACAGCTGGTTCCCTTTAAAATTTCAAGTTTTTATCTTTTTTTTTTCTACAGGACTTTATTTGGTGAGGTGTTTCTTAATTGTTTAAGATGGGGTAATAAAAGGAGTCGATGTGTTTGTGTAGCATCTGCAGTAAATTCAGGCCACTGGCATACCTTCTAGCTCCCAGCCTCCCTACCTCACCAGATAGTGTGTCTGCCAGAGTTACTGGAGTCTGTTAAAAAGAACATTACTATAGTTAATTGTTTTATAATGCAGTTTATTCTTAGAGTACGCCAGAATTATTTCTATAATTCATAGTGATTATCGTTGGTAAGGTATGTGGAAAGCATGCTAATTCCTGTTTATCCTATAGAATGAAATAACTAAGGCCCAGAACTCATGGCTGCTTTATTGAATCTTCTCATAAGAATCTAGGGAAATAGTGCTTGAAGTACACCAGAATAATAACAATAATATGCACAACCAGCAACACCAAATCCCACAAGAATGATGTGGTTGCAAGCTACATTTCCGCAATAATCAGACAACTGCTACATTCCACTGGGAAAGTAAAATAGTCCTGTGACGTTGCTGGTAGACTAGCCAGCAAGCCTTCCCATGTAAAGCTACTTCTAAGATGGCCCTAGCACCATATCTCGTCTGGGCTCACGGGGCAGCCTTCCCAGGGAAATGCTTCTGAATCCAGACTTGGCTGCACTCGGGGAACCAGGCGAGGTGGCCCGAGTCTGTCCCTGTCGAGTGCTACTGTGGGCACCCCCCTTTTTACTCCAGCTCAGTGTCCCATCGCATCTGAAGCCCCTGCTCACTCTCCAGCTCCCTGGACAGACTGAAGGCATAACTCTGTGGGAATCTTTCACTCAGGTGGGAAGAAATGGGGTCACTGGGCAGAGAAATGGGATGTGGAGCCTGGAACCTTGGCTGTACCACACCCAAGTGTAGTCCCCACTTCTTTCTCTGTTGCCTCTGTCCCCGGAACTGCCCCTGCATTGTTGCACACATTTCATGTGACAGGTCTTTTTAATTAAAAATACTGATTATTGTATTTTTGGCTGCGCTGGGTCTTCATTGCTGTGCCCAGGCTTTCTCTAGTTGCAGAGAGCAGGGGCTACTCTTAACTGCGGTGCCCAGGTTTCTCATTGCGGTGGCTTCTCTTGTTGCGGAGAACGGGCTCTACAGTGCACAGGCTTCAGTAGTTGTGGCTCACAGGCCCTGGAGCTCACAGACTCCAGTAGTTGTGGGGCACAGGCTTTAGTTGCCCACAGCATGTGGACTGGGGATTGAACCCCTGTCCCCTGCATTGGCAGGCGGATTCCTATCCACTGTACCACCAGGGAAATCCCATGTGATATGTCTTAAATCGACATTCCTGGTGAGCGGGGAAGGGGTGTGGGAATAGAAGACATTTGTTGAATCAAATCATGTGTTTTCTTCTTGCAATGATGTATTCTTGACATTAAAAGACCAACGTCAGGCTGGGGAGTAGCCTAAGGCACTGTTGCACATAGCAATATAGGCAATTATTGATCTGAAGAATTAACCTCAATGGCTGCTTCAAGGAATAAGATGCATCTCTACTGAAGGAGGCCGGGAGAATCCTGGAGACTGTCCGGACACATTGGCTCTGACTCTGGAGCGGGGGGTGCTGTCCACTGCAGCTGTGTCAGTCGGTGGTCCCTCTAGATAGGACTGGCCAGTTCCCATGAGCCCTTTGACTGCAGGCCACTTCTGCTCCCTCATGCTTTGCTCTTTAAAAAGTAAATTTCATAGTTTATAAAAAATTATATTTAAGTAGGAAATTAAAATCTCTCTGTTTATAAAAGTGATGGGGTGCTGTGTGCCATGCTTAGTTGCTTAGTCCTGTCTGACTCTTTGCAACCCCATGGACTGCAGCCTGCCAGGCTCCTCTGTCTATGGGGATTCTCCAGGCAAGAATACTGGAGTGGGTTGCATGCCCTCCTCCAGGGAATCTTCCCAACCCAAGGATTGAACCCAGGTCTCCTGCATTGCAGGTGGATTCTTTACCATCTGAGCCACCAGGGAAGCCCATGAATACTGGAGTGGGTAACCTATCCCTTCTCCAGGGGATCTTCCTAACCTGGGAATCAAACTGGGGTCTCCTGCATTGCTGGTGGATTCTGTACCAGCTGAGCTACCAGGGAAGTCCATAAAAGTGACATACTCCCATAATAGAGAACATGGAAAATGTAGAAAAGATACCAAGTACGTAAAAATCATCTATAATAACACCAGACAGAGACCACAGAATTACGAATCCAGGTGATTTCGACCAGCTAGAATGATCAAGTCTAAATCAGCATGATGACATTTAAATGGGATCTCAGGGGATTTCCTTGGTGGTCCAGTGGTTAAGAATCCACCCTCCGATGCAGGGGACATGAGTTCAATCCCTGGGCCAGAGAGATCCCACATGCCACGGAGCTACTAAGTGCGTGCGCCATAGCAACTGAGCCCACACGCTCTAGAGCCTGTGCTTTGCAACGAGAGAAGCCACCACAATGAGACACCTGGGCACCACCACTAGAGAGTAGCCCCCGGTCACCACAACTAGAGAAAGCCTGAGCACAGCAACGAAGACCCAGCCCAGCTAAAAGTAAATAAATAAAATGGATCTCAGCTCAGCTCCTCAGAGGGAGGAGCCTGTGGCCTTGAAGGCAAGATCAGTGCTGGCATGGAGAAGGGGAGGCATGGATAGAGCAGGCTGAGCGAATGAATGAAGCCAATGAATGCATGGAATTAAGGCAGGATTCACCAGAAGAAATGTGATAGAATTTCTGGGGCATTCATGTGGAATGAAACCATAGAATGGGCTGTATTCTAACAGGTGTTTTCTTTTCCAGTTTTACACATATTTCTGTACTTGTCTTCTTTCCATCATTAGATTAATCCACTTGGGAGCTTGTCTTTCCTCTGTACTAAGTTAGTAGTTTTTGCTTCTCACTGCCCACCTTCCACAGTTCCATCAGAGTACGCACTCGCACACACACACACACACACACACACACACCTGCCCCGAGGTTTTCCACAGATCATATTTTTTATCATCCTTTCGTCAAGAAAAGTGTACATTTCTGTCCTGTATTAATCAGTTCCTCACCAGATATACAAACAACATCAGATCTGCTGGAAAATGTAAAGCAAGAAAGGGCTGCAGTGGGAAGGAGCAGCCCTTTCTCTCCACTTTCTGGCTGCAAAACTATTTGGGAAGCTGATGGAGCAATCATGGGAGGTGGGCTCTGCAGCTGGAACACTGCCTTGGAGACCCCTTGCTGGTTTCCTTTTTCAGCTGTTTCCTTTTCTCAACAGATAATTCTCTGTTAGCTAATCCAGGGCTCCTGGGATAGAACTCCCTCTTCTAGTCTCACCTCCATGCCGGGGACATTTTCTTGGCACTTGAAACTGAAGCTATAGATAGGCAGTGGGAGTCTGCTTGGCTAGGGGTAAAATAACCAATGATTGCACATAATTGCAGAAAACAATTTTGAATTTTATTAATGAGGTGCTCCAAACAACTTCTTTTAGCCCATTGTCTCACTTAACAGCCAATTCACTGGAGTTCAGTGAGCTGTAATTTACATTTATCTTCCCTCATTGACAGCACCAGGTCCTTGTATTCTGTAATTGACACAAGTTGGTCATTTTCAGGGGTTGGTTCTCTCTCTAAGGATATAAAACAAACAGACTTGTTGGAGAGCTGCATTGATTTAGCCTCCTCCAGAGGGCCAGTTGGCTGCTTCTGCTGGAGCTTATTTTCTTTCCTGGGGAGAGGTGACGTAGGCATAGAAAGCCCCCGGCTTAGTGTAATTGAGGAAGGGGCTAGAGAGGGAGGCAAGGGAAAATCTCTGTCTACAAAAGATACTTCTTCCCTTTGCTTCCTCTTACCCAGGGTCCAACATCTGCAAGTGGAGTTGATTTTTAAGGTACACAGTAAGGTTTCTGGGTTAGGAGTAGAGGTAAGGTGAGGGGAGGCTTTCTGGAGTGGCTATAGACTACAGTTCCCCTCGGTGTCAAATAGAAAAATATGGCATGTGTGGGTCACCGCCGTAGGTCACCATGAGCTCAGCTGAGCCAGCTCCTTCCTTTCAATATCTTACAGCTGAAATCTGTGACTACTTTCGTGTGCTTCATTGTGGCCATCTGCTCCGTGCTGGCACACAAGGAGTTTGAAGAAAAGACCAGTTGTTGCTGTTCATTTCACAGCCAGAATGTGAGCCCCTTGAGGTCAAGGATATTGTCTTTCCTGCCCTGTCTTTGGATCTTCTCCAGAACCTAGAACACAGTAGACACTTAGAGAATGTTATTAGCAAGTGGATTAATAGAGGAGAGAAGAGAAATGCAGATGTATACACAAAACTGGAAAAGCAAAAGTAGATGGGAAGGCCTCCAGAGGGTACAGAAGGGCATTAGGACTCGGACAATGAAGGTGCCCCTTTTGTCTGGGGTGAGCCAGGAAGGCTTTGTGAAATTGCCACCTGTAGGATGGGCAAGATGTTGACTGGAGAGTGGAGGCTGGTCATTGCAGGAAGAGATTCAGAGAACATGTGTATGTTTAAGAAGCAATGCAAGGCGTGCCCTGGCTTTGAATGAGTGTTGGATATGTGCAGGGAGATAGCTAGGGGGGCTTCCCCAGTGGCTAAGTGGTAAAGAATCCACCTGTCATGGAGAAGGCCTGGGTTCGATCCCGGAGTTGGGAAGATCCCCTGGAGAAGGAAATGGCAACTCACTCCTGTATTCTTGCCTGGAGAATCCCATGAACAGAGGAGCCTGGTGGGCTATGGTTCATGGGGTCACAAAGAATCGGACACAACTCAGTGACTAAATAGCAGCAGGGAGATAGTTGTAGGTCACAGGGGGAAATGCAGGCTGTAGGCAGGTCATGGGGGTCTTGAATGTCAGGCTAAAGAGGAACTTGATTCATTGCCCATGAGGTTTTTAAAAGAGTTTTGAAGGTCAGGTCATGCAGTCCTTCGTATAGCGTGGTAGAGCTTGGGAGCTTGTGGAAGATGGGAAGAGGTTAGAGCTCTGGCCCTTGAAGTGTTTCAGGATATGCTGGCGCCACAGGAAGGAGGATAACCTTAGGCAAAGCACAGGAAAAGGACCCTTAGAGAAATATCTGGAATGAGGAGCCAACATTCTCTTGTTCGGGGCATTTTGTTTTCTTCCTCAGCAGAGTTCAGCGTGATCTCCCTTCAGTTCCGAGGGCCAGGGGTCAGGTCAGAACTGAAGCTGGAGGAAGTTATAACGAGGGAGGAGAAGCTGGGCTTCTGAAGCCTGGGAGCCTCTCATGCCACATCCGCTCTTACCTCCGTCCTGGTGCTGGTGGGGAACTCGGCAGGTTGCAGGGCAGGGCCCTGGGCGGCCTCCACAGCCCTGCTCAGGTGCTTCTGTTCACTGCAGGAACGAGGCTCGTCCTGAAGAGGTGTTTGGAGCAGCCTGGTCTGCAGCTTTTTTCTTCCCCAGAGAAACCTCCCAGACCGAGGACGTCCTTTTGCCAGACACATCTTCCTGCCACAGCCGCGCCTTCTATTCTTCACCACTGGGATGCTCAGTTCTCCTCCGGATGCCACAGCCCTATTTGTTTTTTGAGACCACAAATATATCCCGGGGAAGCATGGCAGTTTTAAAAGCTCACACCAAGGGAATGTTTGTAGGGGCTTTGTGTTTTCTTGTGGTAATGTTTCCCAGCGATGGGCCTGAAAGAAAAAGGCTAGCCAACTGTTGCTACACGCAGTATTCCCTTGTGACGGAAAAGGCTGAGCTTCCAGCCAGACCGGGGGCGCTCAGCTGGGCGTGGGGTGGGAGCAGTCACCACAGGATCCCCAGATGGCTGTCTGGGCTCCTGTGTGGCCTGAGGCTGTCCCATCAGTGCTGCAGTGGAAAGCCTCTCCCTGCTAAGGGCCACCGTCCAAAGGCATGGAGCCGTCTCCCTTCCCCACAGCCGTCTAGCTTTCTGCCTCTTGTTGTTCAGTCACTCAGTTGCGTCCAACTCTTTGTGACCCTGTGGGCTGCAGTACGCCGGCTTCCCTGTCTTTCACCATCTCCTGGACATTGCTCAAACTCATGTACATTAAGTCGGTGATGCCATCCAACCGTCTCATCCTCTGTCATCCCCTTCTCCTGCCCTCAATCTTCCCCAGCATCAGGGTCTTTTCCAATGAGCCAGCTTTTTGCATCAGGTGGCCAAAGTATTGGAGTTTCGGCTTCAGCATCAGTCCTTCCAGTGAATATTCAGGGTTGATTTCCTTTAGGATTGACTGGTCTGATTTCCTTGCAGTCCAAGGGACTCTTAAGAGTCTTCTCCAACACCACAGTTCAAAAGCAGCAATTTTTTGGCACTCTTTCTTCTTTATGGTCCAACTCTCACATCCATGCATGACTACTGGGAAAACCATAGCTTTGACTATACAGACCTTTGTTGGCAAAGTGATGTCTCTGCTTTTTAATATGCCAAAATGATCTGGCTCTGGAGGCTAGCAGCCTTAAACCCAGGGCAGCTGAAAGACATGGGAGGAGGACTGTGGATTCCCATTTCCGGTCTGAGGTGGGGCTCTTCCTTGCACACCTGAGTGAGGCCTGCCCAGGGCTGCGTCCTCTGGCAAAGGCCCTCTTATGTGATGGTCATGTTTTATTCCTTATACCAGGTTATGGATACATGTTGTTCATCATATTCTTTTACCCTCCTTTGTACTTCTAGTGCAGTTCATGACAACTTTTCATAAAGAAAAAATTTTCTTTTCTTTCTCTTCTCCTCTTCCTTTTCCTGTGCTAGTCCTAAGTTGCTTCAGTCGTGTCCGACTCTTTGCAACCCTGGATCGTAGCCCACCAGGCTCCTCTGTCCATGGAATTCTCCAGGTAAGAATACTGAAGTGGGTTGCCATGCCCTCTTCCAGGGGATCTTTCTGACCCAGCGATTGAACCCATCTCTCTTACGTCTCCTGTGTTGGCAGGCGAGTTCTTTACCACTAGCGCTACCTGGGAAGGCGTTCCCTTTCTTTACCCACAAACAGAGAAAGAATTCTCTATCAGGAACGAACTGTTAGTTCTCTCTTGGGAGCAATCTTTTCTCCTCTACTCCTTAGAAAATGTGGTCTGCCTTGTTGGCACCAAGCCACATCACTTTTGCTTTCCCTTCAGTGTGCACCCTGGAGATGGGGTACCCAGGAGAGAGCCCAAGGCCTGGGGAGCACATGGGTATCACATCTCAGCCATGACCCAAGGTCACTCATTGCCCCTCCCCCACCACACCCCCCCCAGAGAAGACTGTCTGCCTGGGAGCTTTGAGTCAAAGTGGGTCAGTGCCTGGTGATGGTGTATTTGGAGGCTTCCATCATGGAAGCCCTCCCCAGTATCCCATTTGGGAGAGAGGCGTCCTGTTTGTCTCCATTGTAAGGGTGAGAATTGGGGCCTAGAGAGGTTAAGTGGCTTGCTCATGGTAACATAGGAAGCGGTGGAGCTGGGACTGGAAGTGCTGAGTTCTTGCATGGCACCCTGCCTCTTCACCACTCCTGTTCTCTCCTCTGTGATGGATACACATCCTTCAGGTCCTTTCTATCTTCTGCTTCATCCCCCACAATTCTAGGGCCCGCTCCTGTTCTCCCCACTCTTGACAAAGAGATTGTGATGCCCGGAGTGAGTTTAGAGGGCAAAACGAATCCGGGTTTTCTCTCCCTTCCTCCCCCTAGGACTCAGCATTGCCCCAGATCCTACTTGGTGGCCGGGCTTTGCCTTTCTTCTCTGATGCGTTGAAGAGCAGCAGCCCGGTAGGCTGTATTTGACTGTCCTGCCAGTGTGAATTCAGAATTTGCCCTGGTTTTGGAACTGAGGTCCGCACGCTTGGTGTGACTTTGCGTGAAGTCACCAGAGAGGTGTCCCTGTGGCGAGACCCCGCGGCCAGGCTTGCACCATCCTCCTTTACCCCTGTTACTGCTCCTCATGGGTTGCTCTTCAGTGGAGTACCGGCCACTTAATGAGTACTTAATACCCACGAATTGAATACAATTATTTTACAGCTGGCATTTTCCATGACTATAATTACAAAAGGATTCCAGCCATCATTTATGGTGTTCTCCCTGGAGCTAACAACTGAGTGATAAGTTGACCCAGTTTGTTTAAAACTCAAGTTAATAAACAACATTAATGCATTTTTAGGTCTATTGGCCAATTTTAACTTAGTGTGGATTTCCAAGGCAGGGAGAACCCCTGATGTAGCCAGGCATTATTTTTTTCAATTAACCTACTTCTATTTGGATTTTTTTTTTTTCTTTTTGGTTCAAAACAATTTGGGTCAATCTCAGATTTTTACGAATGAACCTCTGGAGCAAAAGAAATTAAGTAAGCCCGATGGGGGCTCTGTTACCACAATTAACCCCAAAAGATAGGCTGATGGGGGGCTTGGAGAGGGGCCATCCGACCACTTCAGGCCATCTCCTCTGTGGAGACCCTGGTGGGGCGTCCTCTTTTCATGCTGACTGCCTGGTTAAGTAAACACTGCATGTTATAACGCCTCCAAGGGGTTCACATTTCTCATGCTTTTTCTGCTTTTAGAGTAAACTGTGTTCTCTCGTCTCCTGAGTAGAGGGCTCAGCAAACTTCTCACTCCCAGGGACCACTGATGGGGTTCAGGGATGAAAGAGACTGCCTGGGGCAGTCCTAAAGTGGTGCCAAGGAGAAGGGACAAAGTGGGGGGAAAGAAAGGGACCAGGGGGTGGGTGGCAGAGCCAGGCTGCCTTCCTTGTTAGGGGGAGGATCGCTGGATCCTGGGCTGATGATCTCCTGCAAGGTTTGCATAACTTCTTCCTGATTCAGATGCATTTACTACAGTGTGGATGCGCGTGCGGCCCCACACTGGACCTTCAGCCTCATTCCTATTTCGATGATGGAAGATGCCCCAACCTTAGCTCCACTGGACCTCAGGGCTTCCTGATTGGGGATGGAGCGTAGGGCCATTTTGAGGTAATTGTGGCATAGTCACTATGTCAGAATGTGAGTTTTTCTAAAATTTGAAATCTACAGTGCAGTTTCCGCCTGTTCATGCAGTACGACTCCTATAGTACTTCCGTATCCCTTCCTATGACCTTGATTTTCTTCAGAGGGACTAGAAGCTAAAATTTTGTTAGCAGGGAAATCTGTTTCAGAGGAATGAAGGATGTGTAGATGGTACCTACACATCTGAGTTTATAATTGGGTGGATACTTGATAGATGGGAGAAGGCTTTAAGACAGATCCTCAGCAGCTGAGAGTCCCCAGGCCACCTGGGTTTCACACTGCCCGCTGCACACCCCAGTCTCCCCACTAGGAGACAGATCCTTGTGTTCTTGTGTGTGGTACCTGGACCACAGGCGTCATAGAAATGCCCACACCCAGGAAACTACTCTCTCTGAAGTTGATTTGTAGTCTCCCCCAAGGTCTGGGCATGTTCCTTCTGGAGACTGGTGCCTCCTCTGCTTACCTGCCAACAGGTCTGCACAGCTTGGGGCTGAGTTAGAAGCACAGTTTGTTTTAGGAGTGCATTTTCTGTTTCCCAGTCTCTGTCTCCAGGGGATTGGCCTAGCATTGTCTATGCCTCGTATGGTGGCTAATGTCCTGTATTAAGGAAAGAGAACACCCAGCAAAGGCAACTCTTTAACCTCTTAGTAAAGTGAAGACTCAAAGAATGTGGTCACAAACGCTTTTTGTATTCACACCAATATATATGTCATTTTGTTCTAAGCAAAGTATATTATGTTTTTCCTGCCTGGTAGAACTCCATAAACAAGTTGCATTTGAACAGAATTGACTAGAAACTTAAAAGAAATTTTAAGAGAAAAGCCTTTTCCCTCCATAAATGTAAGATGCTCTTAGGTGACCAGAATAATCTCGTTTCTACTGAAATGGCTGATGCTGTTCTGCTTCTTTGAATGTCAGATGTTAATTTAGATCTCTCTTCTCTAGCCTCTGAGGTCATGTGGAATAGAAGTCTTTGATATTCGTGTATATGGGCTGCTATATTTTTCTGACGTGAAAACTTTTGAGAAAATTAGCATTTTTTCTTTCCTCCACTCTCTGGTTTGATTGTTCTCATCTTCTTTGGGTGAATATTGCATTGATGATTTGTTTTTGTTGTTCCTCTCCCTCTTTTTCTTTTCTTAAATGATCGACATATGGCTTTAGTTCTATTTTCCTCGAATTTTTCAGACTCCCTTAGTTTCCAATTTATTTCTGATTTTTACTCTCAATTTCAGCTTAATCTAAACCAATAAATATTTTCTAATTGCCCATCATGTTTCTGCATGACCTAAAAAATTAAAAAGATGAGTAAGATGTAGTTCTGTCCTTGTGAAGCTTGTGGTTTATTGAAATATGGAAGAAGAAAGCAAGTACAGAAATAACAGGAAGACAGAATTTGGTAGGTGCTAAGTGAGAAATGGCATCTTGTCCCATCACTTCATGGGAAATAGATGAGGAAACAGTGGAAACAGTGTCAGACTTTATTTTTTGGGCTCCAAAATCACTGCAGATGGTGACTGCAGCCACAAAATTAAAAGCCACTTACTCTTTGGAAGGAAAGTTATGACCAACCTAGATAGCATATTCAAAAGCAGAGACATTACTTTGCCAACAAAGGTCCGTCTAGTCAAGGCTATGGTTTTTCCTGTTGTCATGTGTGGATGTGAGAGTTGGACTGTGAAGAAGGCTGAGCGCTGAAGAATTGATGCTTTTGAACTGTGGTGTTGGAGAAGACTCTTGAGAGTCCCTTGGACTTCAAGGAGATCCAACCAGTTCATTCTGAAGGAGATCAGCCCTGGGATTTCTTTGGAAGGACTGATGCTAAAGCTGAAACTCCAGTACTTTGGCCACCTCATGCAAAGAGTTGACTCATTGGAAAAGACTCTGATGCTGGGAGGGATTGGGGGCAGGAGGAGAAGGGGATGACAGAGGATGAGCTGGCTGGATGGCATCACCGACTTGATGGACATGAGTTTGAGTGAACTCTGGGAGTTGGTGATGGACAGGGAAGCCTGGTGTGCTGCAATTCATGGGGTCACAAAGAGTCGGACATGACTGAGCTACTGAACTGAACTGAACTGAAGTGAGAAATGGGGCTTCCCAGGTTTCACTAGTGGTAAGGAATCTACCTGTCAATGCAGGCACCTAAGAGATGTGGGTTCGATCCTGGGTCAGGAAGATCCCCTGGAGGAGGGTGTAGCAACCCACTCCAGTATTCTTGCCTGGAGAATCTCATGGACAGAGGAGCCTTGCAGGCTTCAGTCCATAGGGTCACACAGAGTCAGATACAACCGAAGCAACTTAGTATGCATGCACAAATGAGAAATGCTGAAGAACAAAATTCTGTTAAGAAGAGGGAGGCAGGATGCCTCCTGTCTGCTAGGTTTGAATTTGGAAGGGCTTCATTGAGAGGGTGATTTTGTATTGGACCACAGTAAGGCTGCTAGGATTGCCTATGTTCTTCTGCTTAAATCTTTTCCCTTTCATTTCTCCTCCTTTTCCCAGACCAAAACTCTCCACCTGCTGTGTATGCTTTACTAGTCTCAGGTTGTGATGTCCTCAGGTTTGGCTTATGCTGGTGCTGGTTGTTGGCACCGGTGGAAGGCTTCTCGCTGACCCACCAGATACCCCACTGTGACATGGTCTGAGGAACCTTATTTCACTGGAATGTTGTGTGGATGTTTGGAAAAAGTTCTGTGAAGAGGATTCAGTTCCTGAGGCAAACAGAGCTCTCTGATTATTGAACAGCCCTCTTTGAGACTAGAGAGGTGACGGTGCTAGTCACAAAGGAGATACCTCTCTTTAGGACGTGTGGAGACAGAACTTTGCTCCAAAAGCCATGGAGGCTTTTCCTTCTCTGAAGATATTATTTCATTTGTTAGTTCACTCACCCACACTCACTCACTCACCCACTCACTTGCTGTTCATTTATACAAAACACTCATTCAGTGTCTGCTTCCTCCCAGGCATTAAGCTAGCTGGGCTCCAGGATGCAAGAGGTAATTGGGCCTGGTTTCTACTCCTTAGAGTCTTACAGTCCTTTGAGGCTGTATTTTGGACCTGAGAAGCTGGGATCATAGAAATTGGTTCTCTGTGCATCATCTCTGTATTTTTGTGTTTCTTTAGAGACTGAACATAATCAGTGTCTTTTTGGACTAATAATGTAGTTCCTTAGGTAATTTGAAAATGTGCCCTAACCTTCTTCAGCATTTAGAATGGCATAATTTTGGCATGCCCTAATCTTCCTTTCAAGATAATCATAATGAAAGGAGTCAGACCCCCCTCATCATAGTTACACTGCTCATTATGTTTTTTCTTTCTTTTTTTGCTCATTATGTTTTAAGAGATATCCCTTCTCCTCGAGTTCCAATTTTATTGTCATTACTTGCTTAAAAGTATTAATGAGGAATAAAAAATCACCCCACATCTCACTGATGGCTTAGAAAGATCAACCATCATTTCCATTTCTTTTCATGAAGTTCCTTGCAAGAGTAGCTGTATCTGTGACAAAAAAGAGGAAGAGGAGAAAGATCTGACTCTTACGCTCGCCAGTGGGGTGGACCCAGAGAGTGACAGCCCTTTACCCCACCCTGCCCCCACCCTGTCCTCAAGAGCTCCTGAAGAACAAAAGGCAATTCATGTCGCAGAATATTACTTCTGTCACCATAGCACCGAACCATTAAAAATAAAACTGTCCCTCAAGGCAAAACATTTCACTTATTTTCCTTTGAATGAGTAACTTGTTTATTAAGATGAACTAAGTGGCTAAATCTAGATTGTATGCAGGCAGGAAAAATTGATTTATTATAGCCTTTCAGAGAGCGTGCTTTATGTTCTCAGGAATTATCTTTGGATTTTAAATGAAGAAGAGCTCGTCGAGTCGGGTGGGGAGTCTGGCCCCTGGATACACACACAGCTCTGCAGCGGGTAATGCAATGGTTGACCTTTGTTCTTTGGCGGATTGGTTCTTTTGGACCAAGTCAGGGTGTTGAAAGATTAGAGGCTCAGTGGTCTTCAAGGGAGGCTGTGTCCCTGCCTCCGTTGCGACTACAGCTTTCTTAAACTGTTTAATATGAAAATGTTCACTTTTGCCTTATTTTGTATCTGAGGCCATTATATCACTGTGTCCTTGGTGGTTCTGGGAGGGGCTGAGGCTTTGTGGTTCCAGCCCAGAGGCATCCCTGCCTGAGGAAGCATGTCTATCTCTGCAAGGTCGCCTGCTGCTGTCTGCTCACCTGGGATGTGATGGTTCCCCTCTGACTGGGGACCCATTTGCTCTAAACTGATGGAATTCAAAAGCAGACAAGGGTGTAAGTGGTTAAAAGGACCAAAAATGTCTGACAATTTAGCAATGAAACAGGGGACTTTTTTTTTAACCATAGCAATCTTTTATTTTTAAATACATTTATTTATTTTAATTGGAGGCTAATTACTTTACAGTATTGTGGTGGTTTTTGCTATACATCGACATGAATCAGCCACAGGTGTACATGCGTCCCCTGCTTCTGAACACTCCCCCCAACTCCCTCCACACATCATCTCTCTGGGTTGTCCCAGAGCACCAGCTTTGATGATGTAGCAGTGAAACAGAGGACATTTTGTTTTGAGTAAAGAGATTTTTAGTTCTGAAAATTTTCTTACCTTCTGTTTAGTTGTTATTTTTCCTTATAACATTGCAGCACACATATTATTTCTGTGTATAATCTCATGACACCCCCTGGCCTCCCAAGAAGCCTAAGTGGTTGCCTGGTAAAGATTATGACCTCCATTTTCAGATGAGGAAACTGAAGCTCAGAGCAGCTTTGTGACTTGCTCAAGATCTTAATGGTAATCCCCGTCATTGCACACCTGCATACACACTTCCCCACACTTCATTATAAATAATAATGGCTGGCAAGCATTGCACACCTGCACACACACTTCCCAGCACCTCACTGAGTAGTAATGGCTGCCTACCATTGCACACCTGCACACACACTTCCCCACACTTCATTATAAATAATAATGGCTGGTGAGCATTGCACACCTGCACACACACTTCCCAGCACCTCACTGAGTAGTAATGGCTGCCTGCCATGGCACACCTGCAGACCCACTTCCCCATGCCTCACTATGAGTAGTAATGGCTGTCGTCATTTCCCTTTTTCCTACCTCTCCTGGTTATCACCATCTTGCCAGTTAGGTTTTAATATCGCTCCAGCTTTACAA
>SJXQ01012803.1:118009-141161 GCA_006408695.1 Aepyceros melampus | reverse complement strand
CTTTACAATGAAGACCAGAAGGCACTGGAAGAATAAGTGAACTGCTGGAGATTAGCTGACTGGTGGCGGAACTCAGACTTAGTCCCGCATTCTCCCCCAGTCCCAGTTTGGTGACACAGTGTTTGGGCGCCCTTATTTGTCCCTTTTACACATTGCTTCTGAAGAGAGCCCCGCTGTAGTTGAGTACACATGTGTCTGGTGCAGGGGACAGAGGGCAGAGGCCATGGCGGGACCCCCAGGACGCTGAGGCCGAGTCCAGCTTCCCATCTGTGTGTTTGCGTCATCTGAGTAGTGAATCAGGCCCCAGGGGCAGACCGAGCCTGTGGCTTCTCAGTGGGGTGCATGCCGGCCACCCCAGGGCCCTTGGTCTGGTTTGCGTAAGGTGAGCAGGTGCAGGTTAGGCAGCTGCCTCCCCCCAGGGAGCTCAGGAGAAAACAGAAGACGCTCCAAGGTTTTCTTTCTCCTCCCTGCTTACCTTTTAGCCCGTCTGAAAGACAGAAGAACAGAAGAGGGCGAGTGAGAAAAAGCAGGATGGAGTTGGGTGTGGGGCCTGATGGTTTCCATGTAGCCAGTGGGCGATCTGCGTGGTACCTGTCTAAGGGAGAACAAGAACCAGGTTCCCCCTCGGCCCCGTTCCTGGTCTGGGTGAGCCCAGGAGCAGCACAGTGCGCCATGTGGGCTTCCTGGAGATGGGGCTGCCCAGGAGGGGACAGTCTCGCTGTGTACTTCGTGTGCGGGCTTGAGTAAGAATTAATGAACAAATGGGCCTTGTGCCTTGCCATAGGGAGAGGGTTTATATTCCCCAACTGATGAATTAATAAATGAGTCTTTTTCAAAAGAAAGCTTGGGGCAGAATGAACCACCAAAAAGTTATTGGCTCTTAACGCCTGCTTTTTGCACATTTGACCAGCTCCTCTCGGCCAGGCCTGGGACCCTTTTCCCAGCTCCTGCTGACGTTTCTGCCTTTTGCTGAAATCCTCCCAAGACGGCATGTGCTGGGAGGGAGCATCCTGCGCCCACCCCTGTTTTCTGGGAAGGTGCCCTTCCCTGAGAGTGGCGAATGTCTGACCTTGGGTTTCTTTATGTCTGTGTAAGAGGGGAAAGTGCTGTCACCACAGGAGACACCATACATCTACTTGCATTAGAAACCCGGGCACCAGCTGTGTCTTTGCAGTTTTCACCCTGGTTGTTGCCAGTTCCTGTCAGTCTCCTTTTTCCAAGGTGGTTGTGATGGAAGAGGGCGGCAACCCCCACCCAGGCCACTGGGATGGCCCTGTCTAGGTCTCAGAAGGCTTCTGAGGTTGGAGCAGATTCCACTTTCTTTAACTCCTCTGAAGAGCTCTGATCAGCCCAGACTCGGGCATGCTCCTTCACTTGCCTGTGTAAGAGACTCGGTGAGGGTGGCCTTTCAGAGACCGGGTTTCTCCCGGGGAGCTTCTGTCATCTCTCTCAGCAGAATGTTGTCTATTTTGCACTGAAGGCCAGCGAGCAGTTTAGAAGGTGGGACCAGAATATAAGAACAGGGCAGTGTTTTCCTCCTTAAGAATTCTTTGTCTCCTACTGTACAGCATGGGGAACTCTGCTCAATGTTATGTGGCAGCCTGGATGGGAGCGGAGTTTTGGGGAGAACGAATACATGTATATGTATGGCTGAGTCCTTTTGCTGTGCATCAGAAACTATCATAACATTGTTAATCGGCCAGGTCGCTTCAGTCGTGTTCGACTCTTTGTGACCCTATGGACTGTAGCCTACCAGGCTCCTCTGTCATGGGATTTCCCAGGCAAGAATACTGGAATGGGCTGCCATGCCCTCCTCCAAGGGATCTTCCCGACCCAGTTATCAAACCTGAGTCTCCTGCATTGGCAGATGGGTTCTTTACCACTACCGCCACCTGAAAATTGGCTACACTCCAATACAAAATAAAAAGTTAAAAGAAAAACCTTTGTTTTTCCTTTGACAGTTTATACAAACAGTACTAGTGACCACCAGTATTAAGGTATACTGATCCATTTAAGTCTTTCACGTATGTTCACCTTTCTTCCAGTAACCCGGTGGGGGTTTAAGATGAGAATTTTTATTCCTGGCTCCATTTTTCACAGATGCAGGAACTGAGGCTCAGAGAGGTTAAGTGACCAAAGGATTGGAATGCAGGGTCCACTGTCTTCAATCCTCTTCTCTTTTCACTTCTCCTCTAGCTTTGGGTTTGGGAAGCCTCGTCTCCCACGCTTGATAGGTAGTCCCATTGTTTTAGAGAGGAGAGTAGGGGGTGGTCAGGAGGCTGGTATAAATCTCATTGCAGTTTGGTCATCTGTGTTGGTTGCTGGAGAATGAGGATTCCTCACTGACCCACAGGCCAAGATAGAGCATCTCTCTCATTAGTGAGGCATCTTGAAGGGGTGATATGCCTGACTGTGTGCTATTCCAATAAAGTGTGTGTGTGTGTGTGTGTGGTGGGGGCTGTGGGCAGGGTTGAGATATGTTCTTTGAGGCGTAATTACTGTCTCTTGCCAAAAAAACAAAAAGGGGATTGAGATTTTACAGCTGGTTTTCTTTAACTACCAGCAACACCAGCATTGTTTCAGGGAGCCGCAGAATTTCCAAACACAATGAAAATTCCAGGAGTGTAGGGTGGGGGTTTTGGGGCCTGGGGTGGGTGTGGACACACATGGGGAGGAAAGACCACAGCCTGAGCCATTTTGTCCTTCCTTGGTAATGAATTTCACACAGCTTCACCATCCTTGAGTTTGTCTGCAGGATGCTCAAATTTAAGCCTGGGAAAGAAGGGAAGAGGAAGGAATAGGCTCCAGGGAATAGGGGAGGCCATAAAAACCAAACATCAGCCAGGACAGGACCATTTGGCCTGCCTTCCCATTAACTGGTGTCCATGGAGGCTCCAAAGGGACATTTGTATGTGTAAGTTTGTTCATGGGAAATTAACTTTCCTCTCCCCAGTTTTAAAAAGTATGCAATCTGTATCCAAATATTTTCAAAATAGCACCAATATTAATGGTAAGCAAGGGAGCTAATGTCACCAGCAAGTCTTGTGGGGTCAAACCCAAGAAAGAAAAGGAATAAACAAGCAGTATCAAACAGTAGCATCTTCAGAAACCATTTCCACATTCCTGAAAGCTCTCAGCAATATTGATAACAAGTCCGCTGGCCCTCGGGTCAGAGGTGGCCCTACTTTCTCTGGAGGCTGAAGGGAAGTGAAACAAGCTTTGCTTGATCTACCTCTGCTCTTAATGACTCCTGCTTTACATGCCGCATTTACGTTCGCCTTTTCAGTTGACTAGCTCAGGCAGCCTGACCAAATAGCTCAAGCGTTGTGAGGGTCGGTGTTGGGCTTTCAAGTAAAATCTTAATAATGTCTTTATTATCCTTTGAAGCACAAGGAAGTTAGGAGCCCTCAGTTCTAGGTCTGGCTGCTGATGAGTTAATGGAAATTGATGTTCTATCAGTGTAGTCAGACATATATACACGAAGAACACATACAAGGCAGAATGTGGCGAAGGCTTTTGGGGGGTGCAGAGAAGGTGAATAGTAATTCCTCCAAGTTGTGAGGGTGTAATTCTGGAGAATTTTAAGAACTATTACATGCCAACCTAGTAAGGGGAGATAGAATCTCTCAACAAATGGTTCTGGAATGAATAATGCTAAATACCAGCATAGACTTCAGAGGAATTAAGTGGTTGATCATAGAAAATGAAACTCTGAAAGGATGAGGAGAAAATATAGGTGAATTTCTATCTGATCTCAGAGTGGGGAAGCCTTATCTAACTATGACAGCAAAGGAAGAAAAATCAATGAGCAGCAAAACTGATAGAGTGAGTTATAAATTACATACACAAGTGTATTCACAGGAGCACAGCAGCAGGACCTTGAAACAACCCACATGTCTATTGAGAGGATGATGGATAAGCTATAGAATTTTTCACCCAGTGGAATTTTTGTGAACAGCCAAAATTAATAACTACAATGACATGCAGTAATATGTGTACATTTTAACAGTATAATATTAAGTGCAAAAAAGGTTGCTCACAACACAATAGCATTTGAAAATTTATTTTTAAGTTGAGGTATATGGGCTTCCCAGGTGGTGCTAGTGGTAAAGAACCCACCTGTCAATGCAGGAGACATAAGAGATGCGGATTCGATCCCTGGGTGGGGAAGATCCCTTGGAGGAGGACATGGCAACCCACCTCAGGATTCTTGCCTGGAGAATCCCATGGATGGAGGAGCCTGGTGGGTTGCAGTTCATAGGGACGCGAAGAATCAGGCATGAATGAGGTGACTTAGCACATACACACAACATAATAATATTATTTTAGTTTCAGGTATACAACAAAAATGATAGCATGTTTGCTCCAAGTTTTAATATGAAACTTTTCACACATTAAAGTGGAAAGAATTTCACTCACAGTGAACACCTGTACACTCACTATCTAGTTTCCACC
The DNA here is from genome assembly GCA_006408695.1 of Aepyceros melampus. NCBI lineage: Eukaryota > Metazoa > Chordata > Mammalia > Artiodactyla > Bovidae > Aepyceros > Aepyceros melampus. Next base: position 136,706 of record SJXQ01012803.1, on the reverse strand, counting down.
ATTAACATTCTACTGTACTTGCTTTACATATACAGTATCCATCCATCCTTCCCGTTAATGCAGTGGTTCCCAGTGGGGGCTGACTGCCCTCAGGGAACATCTGACTGCACCTGAGGAAGAGTGCTATTTGCCTCTAGAGGGGACAGACCAAATGCTGCTCAGCATCTTATGTTGCACAGGACAGGGGCCACCACAAAGAATTATCCAGCTCCAACATTCGTTAGTGCTGAGGTTGAGAAGCCCTGCGTCAATCTATCTTATTTCTTGATGCATTTCATAGATCATTGCCTCAGAAGGCTCTCTCATGGTCCCTCCTTGGCCAAGCTTCTCAGACTGCCCCGTCTGTCAAGGCAACCACTGTTCAGATTGTTTCCACCTAGATTACTTTTATCTGCCCTGGAATTGCATATAAATGAAGTCATAAAATAAATATCCTTCTTTGTGAGACTTCTTTCAGGTACATAGCACAGCAGACCTCCAAAATCCTTTCAAGGGGTCTGGATGTCACAGTAATTTCATAATAGCACGGAGACGTTTTTCACTCTTTATCCTGTGGTTGATGTTCACGTTGATGAGGCAAAGGAGATGGGCGGAAAGCTGCTGGTTTCTGAGGATGGAAGCAGTGACATCAAACTGTTCATAGTTACTGTTCTTCACCTCCACTTGTAGAAGAAATCTGAATGACCTAAGAATGCCCCTGCTGAAGCTGTAAAAACAGTGACTTTTATTCGATCTTGGCCTCAGAGTATGTGTCCTCTAAGTGTTTAGCGACAGAATGGGAAGCCTGCACACAGTGCTGCTGCTGTGTCTCCAGGAACAGCCTGTGCCCCATTCTTTGATTTGCAGCTGAACTAGCTTTCTTCTTTTAATGGGACATCATTTGCACCTGGAAGCACAAATGGCAGACAAACTCTGGTTTGGACTTGAGTATGTGGCAGAGTGAACCTGTCACTTGAAATAACTAACAGCCTTTGTTACTACTGATAGAACTTGAACTTTCATATAAAAATTAAGAATTTGGAAACTTGTATCATGATGAACTCGAGAGCTTCCCAACAACGACAGGCTCTTCTGATGAGATTGGTGATGATTTTAATAAATGCGGGTTTTGAAATAGTGTGTCATGATGATGGGTCAACATTTGGGAATTCTGCATAACTCAGTGAATTCCTCTTTTCCAGATGTCCCGTGTATGATGTTACATCAGACATGGGTAAAAGTTCCACTCCATGTGTCAACAGACCAATGAGTTCTCATGTATTTAGTAACAGAGCAAAACGCTTTTTGATATGGTTTCAGGTTCCACGTTGCAACTAACCTTTACGATAGAACCCCTTGTGAGGTTTTGGTTTGTATCAAAGATGATACCCATAATTATCTGAAAAGACTATTAAAATACCCTCCATTTTCCATCTGTGTCTCTGTGTGAGGCTGAATTTCTTTTACATATTTAACCACAAAAACTTACCACAACAGATTGAGTACAGAAGAAGACTTGAGACCTGAACTATATCCTATTAAGTCCAACATTAAAGAGATTTACAAAAATGTAAAAGGAAAAAAAGGAAGAGGCCATTCTTGGTTTTTGCTTAGGAAAATAGGATTATTTTTCTTAAAAGTATAATTTATAATGGGCTTATTATATTTAAATAAATTGATACAGATATTAGAATTTTCTCATTTTAATTTTTGTTGCTATAAAATATAACTCCCATAAACATAGGCTTTGGAAAGTCCTCAGTACTTTAGAGTGTAAAGTGATCCCGAGACCAAAACCTTTGAACACAGCTGACTTTGCTTTTGGAGTAGGAAATGGCAACCCACTCCAGTGTTCTTGCCTGGAGAATCCCAGGGATGGGGGAGCATCATGGGCTGCCGTCTATGGGGTCGCACAGAGTCGGACACGACTGAAGCGACTTAGTAGCAGCAGCAGACTTTGTGTTTAAGATACACCATGTTACTGTATGGGTTGCTTATTCCTTTTTATAGTGAGTTGTATCTCATTGTGTGAATATACCACAGGTTGTTTATTCTACTGATGGACATCTGGCTCCTTCCAGATTTTGGTTCTTATGAGTAAAGCTGTTATGTACATTCTTGTATAAATTGTAACCGAGCAAGACTTGTTACCCTGTGCTCAACTGTCTTTTGAGCACAAGTTGACTGTCTTGCAGAAAGGTTTTATTGCAAACACCAAGACGACTGACTTTTGCAGAAAGGTTTTATTGCAAATTGGCCAAGCAGGAGGACAGGAGGCAATGCTCAGATCTGTGTTCCCATGACTTTTGAGGGGGCTATTTATAGTGAAAGTAGGGAGTAGAGGGGAAGGGGCTTGGAAGTGATTGGTGGGAAGTAAGGGGAAGTTTCCAGAGTTCTTTGCACAGGCATGACTGTCCTTCATATCTATGCATGGATCACATGGCAGTTTTGGAGTTGGGCAGGTTCTATATATTACATGCAGTGGATTTTCATCCTGTGATATCCAGAGTTCACTAGTGGTCACTGTAGTCCCTCAATGCGCCTGTGTGATGCTCAAGCAAAGGGGCTGTCAGTGGTTATCTCTGTATCTGCGGTTTCCCTGGTCCTCTGCAAAATGAGATTCTGGCTCTTGAGTAATCATTTTGTTTTTACCGCATGGGTCTTGAGTGTATAAGTCATAGGGTATGGTTTCCAGATCTTTTTGTGAGCATGTTTTTATTTCTTTGGGGCAAATTCCTAGGCATTGAATTGGGCTAGTCATAATGTGGGTGTATATGTTTAGTGTGTAAGAAACTTCCAGATGGTTTGCCAAAGTAGTTTATTATTTAAATCCCCAACACAATGTATTAAAGTATTTTAGCCTTTTTATAAGGTCAAAACAGCTCGCTCTCTCTCACACAGACTCAATTTCAGAATTCATATAGAGGAAATAATACTATATGAATAGGCAAAGAAGCGAGTAATGAGAGCAAGGTTCAAAATGACAGCGATGCTGGTGGGGGTGGCAGGGAACTGGAATGAGGAGAACTGCACGGCTAGATATAAGGTACGGAGAGCTCTATTAAAGCGCTGTTTTGGGGGGGCTTCCTTGGTGGCTCTGTGGTTAAGAGTCTGCCCTGTAGTGCAGGGGACACAGGTTCGATCCCTGATCCGGGAATTAAGATCCCACACGTTGCAGGGCAGTTAAGCCTGTGCAGTGCAACTGCTGAGCCTGCGTGCATCAGCGAAGATCCTGCATGACACAACAAAAATTGATTAATTAATTTTAAAAAGCACTGTTTTATAAAACCAGGAGAGCAGTACCACACAGGGGGTTCTTTCTAATAGTAAAACACTTCCCAGAATATCACTGTTTGTGGCAGCAACATTTTACTGTCCAGTCTCTTTGCATCTCAGTCTTCTGAGGCTCCAGTTGTCTGTGAAGAACATCTCTGACCTTATGCAGGAGGGTAATGGAGAAAACAACTTCTGCTGCTGATACTGGCTGCATCAGGAAAGAGGAATGGATGTGCCTGCGGCTCCCGCCATTCATCAGTTCCTTTTAGGAATCAGCAGCTACTTTTCTGTTGGGCTTCCCTCACCTATCTACGTCCTGGAGTCCCTTGCTGTGGATTCTTTCCCTGGCTTCCAGGTCCTATAAAGCGAGGCCTCATTTAGCTATGCTCAGAGGCACCCCCGACCCCTAGTCCATAGGGGACAGAAAGGTTTAAGCCAGAGTTTATTTGCCCTTAGCAAAACAGACGAGCTTTTATTATTATTATTTTAGGACTTGGGATAAAAAGGCCCATAAAAATGAGAGCATAAAACAGCTTTTACTGAACAAACATTATGCTGATTTATTTGTGAGTGAAATCTGAACCATATGGTCTAGTTTCCCTTAAAACGCACAAGGAGTTCGGGATTAAGGGAACCAGGCACTTGGCAAATTTGTTTTGTGTTTCACTGAACATGTTGTGTTAAAAAAAATAAAACAAGGGTGCTGTTGGTGCTCAACTACTGTTCTCACAGTTGTTGAGTGCTCACTGTGTGCAGGCAGTGGTGCCTGGTGATTCACACCCGTTATCTCACTTAATCTTCACCACGATCCAGGCAGTCTGGGTGGGGAGTGGAGCCCATTCCCTACCAGGTCAACAGTTCTGAGCCCAGAGTCCTTATTGCCTATAGGAATTTTGGATAAAATGGGGAAGCTCTCGAATCCAGGCTTTGTTCAACAGTGATGGCTTTTCCTCCTAAAATCCCCCGGCAGTGAAACGAAAAAAAAGAGGATCTGCAGATCAGCTGGGCTCCTCAGATCCCACAGCCGACGCACATTCTCTTTATTTAATGAGCTCCTCCCAGCCTAGGAGTTTCCCTGGTGGCTCAGATGGTAAAGAATCTGCCTCTGATGAAGGAGACCCAGGTTCAATCCCTGGGTTGGGAAGATCGCCTGGAGAAGGAAATGGCAACCAACTGCAGTTTTCTTGCCTGAAGAATTCCATGAACAGAGAGCCTGGCAGGCTACAGTCCACGGGGTCACAAAGAGTCCGACACAACTGAGTGACTTTGACTTTCCCAGCTGAGACTAAAAGTAGGGTCTTCCCAGTCATCTGGGGGCTCATTTTCTGTCTTGGCCACACTTGCCTGGGTATCTCAGCCTTCAGTGTGTATTCCAGGGGAGCATGCATCTCTTGGAGTTCTGGAGAGAAAAGGGTGTTGTTGCAGAGTCACAAGCTGCCCTGTAGTTACTGTGACGATGTCATGCGTTTAAGCTTCTAATTTGCCCTAAGAAAGCCGAGACTCACCTTCTGTCTGTAAAGGTGGTCTAAGGAAAGAAGCTTGTTTTTCTTCTCCATTAGGCTGTTCCACAGACATCTGGTTCCATATCACTGGTTTGTCAGGTGGTGTATTTCAGATTCTTGAAATTCAGGCAGTTTTCTCTGAATGAACTGTAGAGAATGGCAAGCTGTGAACTCAATACCCCTAGATTTAGGTCAGCCCTGTATCACCTTTATCATGCTCTAGGGCGACTTCTTTTTTCAGTACCAGGTGACGTTATTACCAAGAGCCAGTTGCTGAGGGGCTTGCATTTCTGGTTGAGCTGCATCATGGATACAGGTCTGAAAGAAAGGGTGGATGTCCCCGTGATGAGATAAGTCCCTGTTTACTTCCCTGTATGGTAAAGAAAAGAAGAAGCCCTTTTATTCCACAGCCAGAGGATTTCAAGTCTGCTAAAATCAACAGCATGACAAAACCTTGCCTGTGCCATTGGCACAGGGCAATGGGTGCACCAACATGACAGGGAAGCCCAGCTGTGTCTCTGTACCCAGGCCTAAGGCTGCGACCTGTCTTCTCCCCCTTGGTCTCTCTCTCCTTTCCTTTTTACCCCACTCATTGGCACTAGGATGAGGCTTGTGCATCTTGGATTCCTCGTGTGCAGAGCCACTGCCGTCTCACCGTGCTCCTTGCTTTGTTCCAGCATGTGGAATTTAAAATCAATAACAACAGGAGAATGGGATGAACATGTTAGAATTTAGACACATTGTTTCCTGAGCCACTAACTATTGCAGGCTTTGATGTATTTGGGTTATTTCCCAAAAACCCTTTTGTAGTTTTTTCTTTTAAAATGCTGACTGTATTTATCCATGATGTAAAATTTGTAGACCTTCCTTCAAAAGCCATTTGTACTAGCAGGGTCATATAAAGTATATAGATTCTTTTTTTAAGGAAATATTTATTTGTTTATTTGGCTGCTCTGGGTCTTAGCTGTAGCACTCAGGATCTTCAGTCTTTATTGGATGTGGAGTCTTCAGCTGTGGCACTTGAACTCTTAGTTGTGGCTTGTGGGATCTAATTCCCTGACCAGGGATTGAACCTGGGCCCTCTGAATTGGGAGCTCAGTGTCTTAGCCACTGGACCACCAGTGAAGTCCCTACAACATGGATTCTACAGAAAATGGGGAGATTGGGAAGACATCTCTCTTCACTTTCCACTGCTTCTTTTACCGTCTTAGCAGCTCCTTAGTGGCCCTCTTTATTTTCTATACTTAACTATTTCCATAACTGAAATGACCTCTGTGTCTAGATATTTATAAGAGCTATCTCTAGGTCCTTATCTTCCCATGTATTCTGATTTAAGAAACAAAGGTCAATTTCTCCTTTTTAATTATAAAGTTTCCTTCATATTAGGACTAGAGGAAAGAGTAATAGTATTAATCATGGCAACAAAACACACACAGTTGTTGAATTGCTTACTATGTGCAGGATATACTGCTCAAGATTTACATCTGTTATCTCACTTAATCCTCACAATAGTCCTAGGAGATAATCTCATCCTCATTTTACAGCTGGGATTTAGCACTGGAGGTCACACCCTTACTAGTGGTGGAAGGGAGACAGAGCCCAGGTTTGCCTGGCTCCAGAACTTATCCTCCAACCATGACTTGATACCATCTGCCAAAAGTAGCCTGAGGGCTTTGACAAAAGTAAATAAGGTTACATTCCAGCTACAGGGATTTTTTTTTTTTTTAAACCCATACCTCTCTGAATGAATATTTGTCAAATTCCCAAATTGTATTTTTAGGGGAAGTTTCAAACTTTTCTTCCAAATGATCTTTTAACAGCAGTATACTCTCTCTGCCTAGAATGATATAGATAGAGTTCCCAATCCCTGATGGTCAGGAGCTCAGTACTTACTAGCTTTCAACTTGTGGATTTTCATAGGTAAGAATAGAACTGTGTGTGTGCGTGTAGTCGGTTGTTTTAGTCCTGTCTGACTCTTTGAAACCCTATGGACTATAGCCTGCCAGACTCCTCTATCAGTAGGATTCTCCAGGCAAGAATACTGGAGTGCATTGCTATTTTCTCCTCCGGGGAATCTTCCTAACCCAGGGATTGAACCTGAGTATCCCGTGTCTCCTCTACTGCAGGTGGATTCTTAACTCCTGAGCCCCCTGGGAAGCCCAAGAATAGAGCTATACTCTAGAGCAAAATTTAGTCTGTTCACTGATGGTGCACAAGAACTTTGTTTGGTCTTGGCCATTCTGTTTTTCATTAATTTGTTGTATACTTTTTGTGTTCATGTATACTTTACCAACATTATCAGCCTCATCATAGTCTGTAGGTGATGGGCACAGTGATTGTTGAAAGTGCTGTTGAAGGAAGTGTTTGATTATTGTTTAATGGAAGTGTTACTCTAGACTTAAAATAAAGGACCTGCCATCTGTATCTCAGTTTCTATTGTTTTCCAAATTTCTCTATTCATTTTTCTGTTGGTCTGTATAAAGATCAACAAGAAGAGAGAATAAAAGCACTCATAATCTACTTCTAAAGTGTAACTAGGAGACAAAGAATACGATAAACCAGACCTGTGTAAGTGGGGAAATAAACATCCAAAACCAGCAAAGCCAACTTCTCAGTCCCTTCCTCCATTCACTCTCCAATGTGCGTTTAAGATATGCACTTTAGCAACAGAAGAGGCATTCTTGAATTAAGTAATTAACAAGCTACCCAAATGATGACCATCAGATTATTTAAGAATGACTAGAAAATGACAAGTAACATGCATAAAAGTTGACATAAGAAGGAAACAGAAATTGAGAATAAAACCTTTTCAGTGGAAGGAATAAAATGCTCCTTCTAAAAACAATCACAACTCAAATGAAAACTGTAACACTACTTCCAACACAAACTGATTATCATTGAACAACCATTTGAAGAAATAGGAAAAAAACCTCAAATCAGGAAATTGAAAATCTCAGAATAGAAACAAAAGAAGTGAAAGACGTAAAACTAGAGATTGTGACATGCAAGAGAGAAATTGAAGAAAAAGACAAAATCATCTCAGAATTGAAGACAGAGTTACAAGAGGACAATTCAGATTCTACTGAAACTATTGAGAAGAGGAGAAAAATCAGTCAAGACAACAAAAGTAAGTTAAAGAGCTGAAAGGGATCAGAGACAAAGTGACATACAGAAGATAGGCAAAGAGCATCCAACACACAAACATTTGAAGAAAAAGCAGATCAGTGGAATAAAACGAGCTTTAAAAATTGCAATCCAAGAATACTTTCCAGGAAAAAAAAAAAGATGAGAATCTGTATACTGAAAAATTTTACATGTATTGAGGAAAGTGTACTGAGTATGCTTGAAGTCTAGACATATCTTAAAATATGGAGAGGTTGCAAACGATAAGGAGGTGATAATACAGAGGAGGAAGAGTAGGAGGAGGAGGAAGAGAAGGAGGAGGAGGAGTAGAGAGGGAAGGAGGTTGATGAAAACAGCTCTCTGGCCTCCAGTGTTAATTGCAGCACCATTTACCGTAGCTAGGATGTGAAAGCAACCTAGATATTCACCAACAAATGAATGAATAAGGAAATTGTGGTACATACACAAAATGGACTATTACTCAGCTATAAAAAGAAATGCATTTGAGTCAGTTCTAATGAGGTGGATAAAGCTAGAGCCTATTATACAGAGTGAAGTAAGTGAGAGAGAGAAAGACAAGTATATATTAACACATAAATATGGAATCTAGAAAGATAATACTGATGATCTGATGTGCAGCGTGGCAAAGGAGACAGACATAAAGAACAGACTTTGGATACAGCGGGGGAAAGAGAGGGTGGGATGATTTGAGAGGGTAGTGTTGAAATATAAACATTGCCATATGTCATATAGACCGCCAGTGGGAGTGTGATGTATGATGCAGGGAACCCAAAGCTGGTGCTCTGTGACAACCTAGAGGTATGGGGTGTGGAGGGCGGTGGTGGTGGGGTCCAAAATGGAGGAGACACGTGTATACCTATGGCCGATCCATGTTGATATATGGCAAAAACCATCACAATATTTTAATTATTCTCCAATTAAAAGAAAAACTTTCCCCTGATCCAACAAAGCAAAACACCAGGGCTTCCCTGGTGACTCAGTAATAAAGAAGCGGCCTGCTAATATAGGAGGCACAGATCTGATCCCTGATCCAGCGAGATCTGATATTCCTCAGAGCAACTAAGCCTGTGCGTCACAACTATTGAACCTGTGCTCTAGAGCCCAGGAACTCCGACTACTGAGCTCACGCGCCGATTGCCTATGTTCTGCAACAAGAGAAGCCACAGGAGTGAGAAGCCTGAACACTGCGACTAGAGAAAAGACTGAACAGCAACGAAGACCCAGCACAGCCACACATAAATAAATGAAAATAAAAACCAAGCACACCAGGTCACTTAACAAAGCGAGAAAGTTAGGTTGGTATCAGGATTGTCAGCTGCTGAGGCAGAACATGACACCAGTGAGACAGTATTGTCAAGAAACTTAAGAAAAATGTGAGCCAGGGATTTTATTTCCAGTTAATCTGTCCTTAAATGATCAACATGATAAGACATTTTAATCATACGAAAACTCAGGGAGTATTGTACTAGCAAATTCTTCCTGAAGAAGGTACTAGAGGATTGGTATCAACCAACTAAGAGATAACTAGAGAAATTTAACAAAATACCCGGTGATTTAATAAAACAAGTGGCAAAGCTACTTGAAAAAGGACCTCGGATTTCTGAGATTAACTGGATGTAATCATCCATAAGATCCTTGCTAAGAAAGTTTAAAAAATTCACGGAGCCAAGTTGTGTGTTTTCACCAAGTCCAGAATCTCTGAGGAGAGTTTCCCAGGAGAGGTCCTGGATTCCAAATGTGAAAAGCAGGGAAAGGGAGAACTCTCGGTGATTAATGGACCAGAAGCACTATGGTGGGAAGAGATGAAAGAGTTTTCTAGGAAAAGAAGCAGAAAATTTGAATTTGGTAAATTGTTCTGAGAGAAGGCACCAAGGACATTTGAGAGTGTAGTTCTTAACAAAAATATTTTATGGTATTAAGGAGACAATACTCTTTAGTTGTAATTTGTGTATATTACAGAGGAAATCTATGCATACGACTGCATTCCTTTGTTATCTAGACTTGGGAAGATCCTGATCTAGAAATGGTGGCAAATATATGACACATGTGCTTTCATTGTGTTCCTCCCAAGTTATAAGCATTAATAATTGATCTTGGCCATGGTTCTCTTTTTCACTGAACCCTAGTGAAGCCTCAGAAGGCTACTCTCAATAGCACACCAGGCAACCATCATCATCCTATCAGCATCTGTTAGAAGTGGAGATCCACTTGCTGCCCTGTTGGTAGGGTTTGTAGTTTCCTGAGTTAGCATCTTCATCTCGTCTGTGGACACTAATGGGATTAAAGACATTCCCTCAGCCAGCATTTGTTAGTCACTTTGTAAGTGTCAAGCACTATTTTAGGTGCTGGACATAACACAAATGATCAAGACTCATCTGCACGAGGTTCCCAGAGCCCAGAAGGAATAAATGACTCTGTAGAGCTTGCTTGGTACATATGTTACTCTTAAGTTATAGCCAGCATCGTAATGATGACAGAATACTTTGTAGAAAAATCATGGAGTCAGACAGATCTCAAGTTTTGGGCATGGCAAAATATTATGCACAACTTATTAAAGTGGAAGCCCTTGTTCTCATTCTATTGTACTTTGTTACTCAAAGAGTGGTCTAAGGACTAGCATGACATCACCTGGCAGCTTAAAAATGCAGAATGCAGAATCCCAAGCCTTACACCAAACCTACTGAGGCAGAAGTTGCTTTTATTAAGATACCAAGGTGGGTCAAATGATTCAAGGTGATTCAGACATTAAAGTTTGAGAAGCACTGCGGAGTGTGTTTAAATAGAGCCAAGATTTATCATTTGCTACCATCAACAACAAATTCAAATTAAAAAAAAAAATCTTGTAACCAACCATAGGCGTGTACTCCAAATATCAGCTTCTTTCTTTGCTATAGTTTTCTTATTTGTCCAATGGAGATGCCGTTATAAAATCTCATTGCTGTTAGGATCTGTTCTGTAGGTGGTGAAGATTTACTGAGGTGTAATACATGTGTGAATTCAGTATACTGCCTGGCTTAGTAGAAGTTTGTGAATGACATAATTAATATTAGTTTAATTGAAAATTGGAGATTTAAAAATAGCCTTTCAGTACCCTAATATTTCGCTCAGTGCCAGAACTTCAGAACCAAGCTCTTGGCCCCTTGTTTGATATTTTTAAGTAAATAGCCAATAGTATGGTACCAAAAGCACTCCTGCAGGGCTGGGAGGTACCCACACTTGCATTCAGACTCCCAATCTCACACACACATACACACACACACACACACACACACACCCTCCACATGTGTGCCAGGGGAGACCATCCCTGGCTCCAGAACTTGAATGGGGAGCTCTGTCTTGCCCTTTATGGAGATCTCCCAGGTCCCACTGCTACCTGGCCACCCCTACTTGTTCCTGGGAGCTAGAGAACCAGGTGGGAGTTTTCCCAGCACTGTTGGTAAGAAGCAGTGTTTCAAGGAAACCAGAATTGAAAGAGACACGTGTACCCCAATGTTCATTGCGGCACTGTTTATAATAGCCAGGACATGGAAGCAACCTAGATGTCCATCAGCAGATGAATGGATAAGAAAGCTGTGGTACATATACACAATGGAGTATTACTCAGCTATTAAAAAGAATACATTTGAATCAGTTCTAATGAGGTGGATGACGCTGGAGCCGATTATACAGAGTGAAGTAAGCCAGAAAGAAAAACACCAATACAGTATACTTACACATAATATGGAATTTAGAATGATGGTAATGATAAACCTGTACGCAAGACAGCAAAAGAGACACAGATGTATAGAACGGCCTTTTGGACTCTGTAGGAGAGGGAGAGGGTGGGATGGGTTGGCAGAGTGGCAGTGTAACATGTGTGATATCATAAGTGAAATGAATCGCCAGTCCAGGTTTGATGCAGGATGCAGGATGCTTGGGACTGATGCACAGGGATAATTCAGAGAGAGGGTGTGAGGTGGGAGGGGGGAGGTGGGGGTCGGGATTGGGAGTTCATGTACACTCGTGGCTGATTCATGTCGATGTGTAGCAAAACGAATACAGTATTGTAAAGCAAAACAAACTAAAAAAATAAAAATTAATTAAAAAAAAAAAAGAAGCAGTGTTTCCTGGGCTGCATGTGAGCACGCCTGGGTGGAGGACAGCCCAGAGCTTTGGTGCTTCCTGGGGGATTCCAATGAAAAGAGGAAATGTGGGAGCAAAGGGCTGATTTACTCAGCTGTGAATGCCCGGGTCTGCGGGTTTGATGGTAAGCTTTGAACTTGTATGAACTCAGTAGGGAGTTCCCTTCCAGGCCTCTGCAACATCAGCCTTCTCTGGAGTATCTCTAAGAGAGTGAAAGCCTGTTGTGTTAAAATGCTGTGCCCTGCACCTGCCTGGCGGCCAATCTGTCCGGCGCCTGGTGGCCCTCAGGCCCACTTGGTGGGAGTGGCCATGGCCTTCCTTCTTTTCAGAAGGCAGAGTCTTCCGAAGAGGTGAATGGGCTTCCATAGGCACCTGTGTGGTGAAGTAGTCGCGAGGAACTGTTCCGTCTCCCTCCTCGGCTCGCTGCACGGTATTTAGTCATCTGTGGAAGGGCAACTGCTGTACTTAGTTTTGCAGAGCTGAGGTGTTCAAGGAAAATAAGTATACATTGGAATTCAGTAAATTAGATCATTACTGTCTTATTTTAAGGTTGTGTTTTGAAGGCCATGTTTATTAGAGGTTGATGTCCTTTGCCATTCAAAGTGAAAGTTTGTTATCGTTAAATCAGATTTGCTTTTTAATTCCCATTAAGTAGGGGATAGAAAGGAAGAGTCCACAGAGCGTCAAAAGACTTAGTATTGTAATGCTGGAGGACAGGATAAAGATCCTGCAGTGTCCCTGTGTGAGCTGGGAGCTGTGTGTGCAATTTTAAGACATGTAAATGACATTCAGGGCTTGTCATTTGGTTTCTCAGCAGGCTTCTGAGTAGTTAGGAAAATGCCAGTTGCCTTCCCCAAACACCATCACCACCACAAGTTGCCCGCACACAGTATATAATTTATGTTTTGATGGGCAGATTGTCAACAGGTAAGAAAGTTAAGCATGTTAAGTGCTACCTTCTCATCTTGGTTCCATCATTTATCCGCTGTGGCTCTCTGGGCACTTTAGTCTTAAGCATATTGAGCCTCATCTTTTTCCATCCTTTTCATTCCTGTAAGGCAGGAAAGAGTTGTTACCAGCATCACAAGCTTATAAAGGATATTGCATATGATATAGCTTGGCACAGTGCTTGGAACATAATTGATGCTCAATAAATACTATAATCGTTAATATGGGAACTATACGATTTGTTATTTGGGAGAACGTTGTAATGAATTCCTTTATAAATTTATAACGTTACTAATCAGTTCTGAATTATATTTGTTCTATAAACTAGACTTTGATATAGTGAGTTTTCTTTAAGAATATCTGTCTTCTTTGTGTAATGCGTGATACTTGGTTTTTCCTTGTACTTTCTTACTTTTGGTAAAAAAATCTGAATAGAAAGTGAAAATCGCTCAGTTCTGTCTGACTTTTTGCGACCCCATTGACTATATGGCCTGTGGAATTATCCAGGCCAGAATACTGGAGTGGATAGCCTTTCCCTTCTCCAGGGGATCTTCTCAACCCAGGGATCAAACCCAGGTCTCCCGCACTGCAGGAGGATTCTTTACCAGCTGAGCCACCAGGGAAGACTCTAAAAACACTAGAGGGGAGAAATGCAAGTACACGATACAGAGTCCTCTGATGCTAGAGGTAAGGGAGGGACTAGCGAGTTTCCCTGGCTGTGAGCCCGCCAGGGAGCCTCCCTGTTTGGCTCAGAGCACATGATAGATACCTAATAACTGTGTGTTGCTCGAGTAAACCCTCAAGATCACATAGCTCAAAGCTCTCATTTTGCAGATGGAAAAATGGGGTACAGAGGCGTGAGGTGGCCGCCCGGTATTACGTAAGACAGAGCTGAACCGGCACCTCTGGTTGGTGATGATGACCATGAATGTATCTGTGACTCACAGAGCAGCTGAATTCCTTGGGAATGAAGATTGTGATGCCTTAAGCAGCACCATGCCTGGATGCTTAGCTTCCTCCCTTCTGCCCTCCCTCCTTCCCAACTTCCTTCTTCCTCCCATGCCATCACCCCGGGTGGTGTATCCTTTGCCAGCACCAGGACTTGAACAAAGATAACTGTGGCCTACAGATTGGACCCCTTGCCACACGCCTTTGAAGTCCATCCTTGGACTAAGACTGTGGCAGACGACGAGGGTGTGTTCCCTCCCTGCTTTACGGACAGATGGCACATTCCTGTTTCTCTGATAGCAAGTCTGCTCTCCTGCTACCGATTTCAAGGTGCTGTTGGTTCCTGGAGGCCATCTGGATGGAGGTTTCATGATGGGGAATGTGCTTCTCCAGCACCTGGAAGCCTGGAGTGTGAAATGGTGCCAGCGATCACGCGGCTGTGGTGAAGCCTATGTCCCTGGCTCCGGGAGACTTGCCCTGGTGAGCTGTGATGCTGAAACTGGGGCCCAGGGGCCCGTGAAGAAGTAAAGTGAAGTCGCTCAGTCGTGTCTGACTCGTTGCGACCACACGGACTGTAGCCTACCAGGCTCCTCCATCCATAGGATTTTCCAAGCAAGAGTACTGGAGTAGGTTGCCATTTCCTTCTCTAGGGGATCTTCCCGACCCAGGGATCGAACTCAGGTCTCCCACATTGCAGGCAGATGCTTTACCGTCTAAGCCACTAGGGAAGGGGCCCGTGAACATCGTGGCAAAAACCAGGGTGGGATCCCCAGTTTTACAGCTTTCAACTTTTTTGGAAACAAACACATTTCCCCTGCTTCTTTGCTGCTGGAGTCTTTTGCTGGCTGTCTTTCCAACAGAGTGCTTTTCTTTGGATTATTTGAGAGAATCTGCAACTTTCTGTACAAATAGGAAAATCGTTACTTGCAAGTTGCAAAACACCAGTCTTTTTAAATGTTCATCAGTCATAGAGGACAGAACTTCCTAAACTCTCTGTGGTCAAGGATCAGTTTCAATAATTTCCAGTATGCTGCATATTGATAGGTTTCTAAAATACAGTACAAATGAATTACTACAAAAATTAAGTGAGAAACCTAAATTCATAGAAAATATAAACCCTCATTTTTATGATTGGAAACAAGATATATCTTATATTCAAATTGCTACAGAAGATTCTAAATGCTTCCTTTTAATGGCTGTACTTTTCTCTGGGAACCAGTAGGCTGGCTGTCTGCAGTTATAACTGAGTAGCCCTTAATGAGAGATACGGCTTCTTATCTCAGTGTTTTTTTTCCACATATGCTAAAAGTTTTATTTTCTGCCTCACTTCCCCCACGCCCTCCCAATCCACTGATTTTACTTCCCTGATCTTAGAATGGCCTGTGTGACCTGGAAGCCTATGGCGCTAAGTGGAAGATGGAAGTGGGGAGGGAGGAAATGCCGCTGCTTCCTGCAGCAGTTGGCTCGTTCCCCCTGAGAATGAATTCCTGTTTTTCTTGCATCTATACAGATATTTAGCTGAAATCCCACAGAAAATAATGATACTGCATATAGCAAAAAAGGGAGCTATTGCTCTGAGGCCGAGAAAAAAAGTCATCTGATTCATTTTCCAGAAGAGCAACATTTTAGTGCTATACTGGGATATGATTTCTGTATTTGCATTGACTTATATCAAAAACTTATCAGAGGAAACGTCCCTGGCAGTCTAGTGTTTAAAAACTTTGCCTTCCAATGTAGGGGGTTGTGGGTTTGATCCCTGGTCCGGGGAGGTAGGATCCCACAGGCTTCGGGCCAAACCAAGAAATGTAAAACAGAATTAATACTGTGACAAATTCAATAAAGACTTTAAAAACGGCCCACATTTTAAAAAATGAAACAATGTATCAGAAATGCCATAATAGGTGAGTGGGACCAATTTTGGATCCATGCATTAGGACTATGATGAGTATGATGATCTTCTGAACTTTTTGTGTTTTTCCATCCAAAAGTTATCTTTCATGACAGTATACTTTTCTTTGTCACATCAAGAGTTCCTTCCTGTGAAAGTCACCATCCTCTGTGAAACCTAGGAATTTTTCTGTTGCCTGGTGTCTTCCTGAGTCCACTTTTGCAGTGTTCATTACCACCTTTGCTTTGTTTTTCATTTCTTGGGGGGAGGGGGGTGAAGGTAACCAGGTCATGGTAACCAGCAGAGTGGAGCTGGAACATCACTTTATTACTATGTGCTGTAATGTCGAAATTCCTGAAAACTGTATTTTGGGGTTGGTGGAATTAATGTTCTATGTCATAAAATTCTGGAATTTAACATCTGAATTATTCCAAGTGTGTTGAGAATAATGTGCATAAATGCACATATAACACACATGTGTGCATAACATTGTGCTGTGCATGCTCAGTTGCATCAGCCATGTCCAGCTCTGTGTGACCCGATGGACTGTAGCCTGCCAGGCTCTCTGTCCATGGGATTCTCCAGGCAAGAATACTGGAGTGGGTTGCCATGCCCTCCTCCAAGGGAACTTCCTGACCCAGGGATTAAGCCCACATCTCCTGCATTGCAGGCAGATTCTTTACTGCTGAGCCACCGGGGAAGCCTGTGCTTAGGGTTACTGTGGAGAAACACCACCCTGCTCAGAGTCCTGTGTTTCTATTTAGTCTTTTCCCTTCTAGGGGAAGCTTTCAGAAGCAAAAGGGGCTCACAGTATATGAATGCTTCTACCAAGAGCTTCATTAGGGCTGGAGGTGAGTGAGCAGCCAGCAGGGAAGAGGAGCAGCACGGCAGTTTGGCTGAGACTGTCCTGTCAGCTTGGATGAGGAATGTGCTCAGAGGAGCCAGGAGAAGGGGATGCCATGGGAAGGAGGCCAGAAAGTCCCAGGGAGCTGCTGGGGGGGGGGGGAGGGTGTGGCCTAGTGCCGCAGGGAGGGCGGAGGCCGGTCGGAGCTTTGTGGGAAAGAGCCCCAGGGAACTCAGAGAACCCAGAGAAGAGGACTGCCCGGATGGAGCTGGAGGACTCTGTCCCGGCCTTGGGGACCTGCCCCAATTTACCTCCCCTGAACCCTGGATCTTCACTGCTTCCTCTTCTTGGGTCTCTCAGGGCATTCAGAATATCCCCAAATCTTACTAAGCAGCTCTTCCTGATCTCAGAACTTTCCTGTTGGAGGAATAATAATCAGGAGTAAGGAATGTCTTCCCTTGACCCCAATTAGCGTCAGTATTTCCTGAGTGGCTCCAAAGCATTTAGGGGATGTCTTTGCCACCGAGAGAAGCAAGGAGCCGGAGGTGAAAAGATGATGGTAGCCAGAGCCGGGAAGGGGCAGCTGGGGATGAAGACAAAGCCTGAGAACGCCCAGGCGGAGGGGAGGCAGTCGGTAGGCAGGTTTGAGATGCTCGTTTGGCCAAAGGGAGCCAGCAGACCATCTACTGTGCAGAGATCCAGAATCCCAGGCCTCTTGGGCGGGAACAGGGCTCCCAGGTCCTTCGAGGTCACAGTCCAGGGCTGGGATCAGTGCTGGCCCCCAAGTTCATTTTTCCCTACCTTGCAGGGTGAGAGCCTCAGGAGATGGTAACCCACCTGCGTCCTCCTGTTTGGTGCAGGGGACTGCCACAGGGCTGTGGGGTCAGTGGCTGTGGCAGACTCCGGGGCCCAGGGCAGGTGCTCACAGCAGCAGGGGCAACAGGAGTCAAGCCCGATCAGTATTTGCTTTGGGGGTTGGCCCTAGTGGCTCCCCTTAGCCTGTGGCATGAGCGCTGGCCACACTCCTCACATGGCCTTCAGGGCTCATTCCTGACCTGGCAGCCTCATCTGTGGCCACTGGAGATACAGGGGCTTAATTGTGTTCCTTGGATTTCCCAGGTTTTCCAGAACCTCTGTGCTTTTCAACTTGCCTTTCCCTCTGCCTGTAATGTCTTTCCTTGCTAGGGAATCAAAAGAGAGAAAAATGCCTGTGAGAGTTAAAATAGCATCGTGACGTTCATGGTTATTTTTAAATAATGCAAACTATAGATAAGAATAGAGAATCACATGTTGAATGTCCATCAGCAACTTTATCCTATCTCAGTTTGCGGCCACATTTGCTTCAGTTCATTTGAGTTTAGTCGCTCAGTTGTGTCCGATTCTTTGTGACCCTATGGACCGCAGCACGCCAGGCCTCCCTGTTCATCAACAACTCCCAGAGTTTACTCAAACTCATGTCCATTGAGTTAATGATGCCATCCAACCATCTCATCCACTGTCTTCCCCTTCTCCTCCCGCCTTCAATCTTTCCCAGCATCAGGGTCTTTTCAAATGAGTCAGCTCTTTGCATCAGGTGGCCAAAGTATTGGAGTTTCATTCACCTTCAACATCAGTTCTTCCAATGAATATTCAGGACTGATTTCCTATAGGATGGACTGGTTGGATCTCCTTGCAGTCCAAGGCACTCTCAAGAGTCTTCTCCAGCACCACAGTTCAAAAGCATCAATTCTACCGCAATATTCATTGCGGCACTGTTTATAATAGCCAGGACATGGAAGCAACCTAGATGTCCATCAGCAGATGAATGGATAAGAAAGCTGTGGTACATATACACAATGGAGTATTACTCAGCTATTAAAAAGAATACATTTGAATCAGTTCTAATGAGGTGGATGACGCTGGAGCCGATTATACAGAGTGAAGTAAGCCAGAAAGAAAAACACCAATACAGTATACTTACACATATATATGGAATTTAGAATGATGGTAATGATAAACCTGTACGCAAGACAGCAAAAGAGACACAGATGTATAGAACGGCCTTTT
>SJXQ01012803.1:42325-117216 GCA_006408695.1 Aepyceros melampus | reverse complement strand
GTGTTTCTTCCAGTCCAGCGTTTCTCATGATGTACTCTGCATAGAAGTTAAATAAGCAGGGTGACAATATACAGCCTTGACGTACTCCTTTTCCTATTTAGAACCAGTCTGTTGTTCCATGGCCAGTTCTAATTGTTGCTTCTTGACCTGCATATAGATTTCTCAAGAGGCAGGTCAAGTGGTCTGGTATTCCCATCTCTTTCAGAATTTTCCACAGTTTACTGTGATCCACACAGTCAAAGGCTTTGGCATAGTCAAGAAAGCAGAAATAGATGTTTTTCTGGAACTCTCTTTCTTTTTCAATGATCTGGTGGATGTTGGCAATTTGATCTCTGGTCCTCTGCCTTTTCTAAAACCAGCTTGAACATCTGGAAGTTCACAGTTCATGTATTGTTGAAGCCTGGCTTGGAGAATTTTAAGCATGACTTTACTAGCGTGTGAGATGAGTGCAACTGTGCGGTAGTTTGGACATTCTTTGGCATTGCCTTTCTTTGGGATTGGAAAGAAAACTGACCTTTTCCAGTCTTGTGGCCACTGCCGTGTTGTCCCAATTTGCTGACATTGAGTGCAGTACTTTCATAGCATCTATCTTTTAGGATTTGAAATAGCTCAACTGGTTCCATCACCTCTACTAGCTTTGTTTGTAGTGATGCTTTCTAAGGCCCACTTGACTTCACATTCCAGGATGTCTGGCTCTAGGTGAGTGATCACACCATCGGGATTATCTGGGTTGTGAAGATCTTTTTTGTACAGTTCTGTGTATTCTTGCCACCTCTTCTTGATATCTTCTGCTTCTGTTAGGTCCATACTATTTCTGTCCTTTATTGAGCTCATCTTTGCATGAAATGTTCCCTTGGTATCTCTAATTTTCTTAAAGAGATCTCTAGTCTTTCCCATTCTATTGTTTTCCTCTATTTCTTTGCACTGATCACTGAGGAAGGCTTTCTTATCTCTCCTTGCTGTTCTTTGGAACTGCATTCAAATGGGTATATATTTCCTTTTCTCCTTTGCTTTTTGTTTCTCTTCTTTTCACAGCTATTTGTAAGGCCTCCTCAGCCAGCCATTTTGCCTTTTTGCATTTCTTTTTCTTGGGGATAGTGGTCTTGATCCCTGTCTGCTGTACAATGTCACAAACCTCCATCCAAGTTCATCAGGCACTCTATCAGATCTAGTCCCTTAAGTCTATAGAGTTGAGATGATAAAGACGGAGCTAAGGCTGTTTGTGTTTTTTCCCACTCCTGTTTGTCTTCCTTAGAAGTGGTAGCTTTGCGAGGAACTTGTGATTACCCTTCCCATGTTTGGTGTTCATATTCTAAATACACATTTATATAACAAGTATTAGGACACAGAGTACCTTGACTATTAAAAAGTTGCATATTAAATGGTATCATGTTGTATGTGGCATTCTACATTTGCTTTTCCACTCAATATTGTTATTTTTGATATATGTACGGTATCAGCAGCTGTGCAATATTCTGTTGTGTAATCAACCCTGGGATTTCTTTGGAAGGAATGATGCTAAAGCTGAAGCTCCAGTACTTTGGCCACCTCATGCAAAGAGTTGACTCATTGGAAAAGACCCTGATGCTGGGAGGGATTGGGGGCAGGAGGAGAAGGGGACGACCGAGGATGAGATGGCTGGATGGCATCACGGACTCAATGGACATGAGTCTGAGTGAACTCTGGGAGTTGGTGATGGACAGGGAGGTCTGGCGTGCTGCGATTCATGGGGTTGCAAAGAGTCGGACACAATTGAGCGACTGAACTGAACTGAACTGAATCTGGTGTATTCACAAGTCTCTGACTTAGGGTTTTTGCCCTTTGTTGCCTCCATTGCTGCTGTGTGCATTCTTATATATGTCTTTTTCAGCACCTATGTGGAAGTTTCTGTTTGTATACTGAGAAAGAGAGAGACAGAAAAAGATAGGGAAAGAGAAGGGGAGAGACAAGGAAGGAGAGAGAGAGAGAGAAAGGAGGGAGGAATTTTCAGGTCAGAGGTTATACATATCTTCAGTTTTACTCATTATTGCCAAATTACTCTGCAAAGTGATTGGACCAATGACACTCCCATCCTGTTCTCCCTTGCCAATGCTTTTTTTTAAAAGTAAAACTTTAAATTCTTGCCAATCATATGAGTGAGAAGTGATATGTCATTGTTGTTTTAATTAGCCTTTCCCTAATTCCTGGTAAGATTATCATCATGGTGAATACTTATTAGCTCTTTGGAATTTCCCCTTCTATAAACAGCCTGTTATCTCCTTTGCCTGTTTTTTGTTTTTTTTTTTTTCCAACCTGATGCTTGTTTTGTCCTTGATTTAGGAGTTTATATATATTCTAAATAATAGTCTTTTGTTGTCTATGGCATGTTTTTACTTCTAGTCGTGGTCTGTTCACCATGCTCCATCTTCTGTTCTACAGAAGTTTTAAACTTCAGTATAGTCACATTTACCCATATTCTTCTGTATTGTTTTTGCTTTTGAATGTCTTATTTAAGAAAATTCTTCTTTAAAATTTTTTCTATATTTTCTCCTAAAAGCCTATTTGTTTCATTTGTCTGTGAAAGATATTCCAAGATATTTCCATACTGTTTTTCATAGTGGCTGCACCAATTTACATTCCCACCAGCAGTGTACAAGAGTTCACTTTTTTCCACATCCTTGTGCACATTTATTATTTGTATGCTTTTTGATGATGGCTGTTCTGATAGGTGTGAGGTGATACCTCATTGTGGTTTTGATAACATAATTCTCTGATGCTTAATAACGTTGAGTATATTTTCATGTGTCTGTCGGCCATCTGTATGTCTTCTTTGGAAAAAATGTCTATCCAGCTCTTCTGTATATTTTTTAATTGCATTATTTGTTAAAAGGAAGTTCCACCTAATCCAGGTCACCTGATGCCACCTGAATCAAGGGTCTGTTCTTTGGAGTCATTGATTCTTCTGGGCTGGTGATTCCATTATTTCCTCATCACCCTCACGTTCAGTAGCATCAACAGCAGGACTGCTATTTAGCTGGTAGGTATACGTATGACCACACTGGCTGTTAAAATACTGAAACGCCATCACACAGTATCTGAGTCCAAGTCCACCCCACCACCCAAGCTGCTCCTCTAGGATGTCTAGGACCTCCTCACAATCAGCAACTAAATGGTTAACACCTGATACAGCAGGCAGTCTCTAGGACCCTGCCATGACCCTGGCTGGTTTATATCCTAGGAGGAAGACAGGCAGACAGACACAATCTCACCTCCTCACACATGCTCACATAAAGTCACTGAGAAATCTATTTTGATTGACAGATGTCCATGCCCCAACAGTTGTTAAATATTGTGAATATCAAAATATCATGAAACAAAACGTAGGCCTTTTCTGTGGTTAGAAGACAAAAGAATTCTGCTGTATCAGAGCTATGTGCTGGGTGTTTTAGAGACACTATAATAATAGATGGTGTATGAAAAGCTTGCAAGTCGGGGTGGAAGACACACACACACGCAACAACACACACACACAACCTAAAGAAGCAGTGGATCACCGTATGACACTCATGTAGACCACCAAGTGCTGAGGAGTCTGAGAGTAAGACACAGCCAGACTGCTCTAGGGTGTAAACGGTTGTCTTTCTGTGATCCTTACAGTGCCTGCCACTGTGGCTACATAGCATTTTAGCGTGACATGCATGCTCAGTTGTGTCCGACTCTTTGTATCCCCATGGACTATAGCCCGCCAGGCTCCTCTGTCCTTGGGATTCTCCAGGCAAGAATGCTGGAGTGGGTTGCCATTTCCTCCTCCAGGGGATCTTCCTGACCCAGGGCTTGAACCCACATCTCTTGTATCTCTTGCACCACCTGGGAAGCCCCAGGATTTTAGTAATTATTTTAAAATGTAATTGATTGGAGGGATATCAAGTCAGTGAATTTTTAAGGCAGAGTGGGTTGATGGGAAGGGAAGAGAGGCAAACGTTGTAAATGAGAAGGGCCTGGGCAGGGGATGCTGCTGTGGGCCATCACAGTGGTGAGCTTGGCTGGGAGGTGGGTTTGTGGGAGTCGTGATCAGTGGGCCTGGGGGAGACAGAGGGGGTTGGCAGAACTCTGAAGGCTGGACATGGAATTTTGCATTTCATATGAAACACAGTAACAATTCCACAACGAAGAAATACTAGCCACGGCTTAAATTAGCAGGTGGGCTCCTTGCTGCAGAACAGTCACAACTCACCTTTTTGGACGCGTGAGGGTGCAGAAGGAGGAGCCCCCACCTCAGCCACATACATTCACAGCCCGCAGAGAGTTTTGCCCTCTTTTCTTTTGCTCTGTGTACTTTTCTGACCCCCTCTGCACCGAGATGTCACGGCAGATGTCCGCAGCTCAGCAGAGCCCACATTAGCCCTGGTTCCAGTGCTCAGTCTCACTGTGGGACCAGAAGATAAGCAAAGCGTCTTCTAATAGTCACACCACCAGCGGTGCACACACTGCCGTGAACATTCAAATGGCTTCATTATCCTCTTAACATCCTGGGTGAGTCTGAAGCTTACAGCTAAGATACATTGCTTTTTTGGTCCCTGGGTTAAACACGCTGATAGTATACTTTTATACCCCAAATACCTGAGTGCGTTGATAAAGATGGTGAGACCTACTTAGGACCATCTGCAATATGACTCGGAGCGCTGGCTGGCTTGGTAGTGGAAGGAGCCTCTGCAGGAGCTGCCTTCAGAGATCTGAGAGCCAGTGTTCATCACTACCTTCTGCCCATCTGCAGGAGAGAAGAAGGATCTCTTACGTTACTCAGATTGCTCCAGATTCTCACTGTGTTTCCATGACTGTTTTAGAGTAGCTTTTACATATGAAGATGCATGTTATTTGGCCAAAGACTAAACTAAGGTTACTTCCTGAACTCGGGAATAATACTTAACCCAAATCACTCGTGTTTAATGATTGCCAAGGAAGTAGACTTGCTTTTGAATGCTCCACCATCATGAAAGTTGTAAGTGCCAAGAACTAAATGCTAATGAGCTTGAAATGTTCATGAGTGCTTCACAGCAGGGATCTAGGCTTAGATAACACTTTGTGGTTTTTATGGTTAAATTCTCTCATAAAATCTCTCGTTACGCTAACACGTGATTATCCCCCACAGTAGTTTAAACTGAACTTGATTTGTGGAGTTGCTTGTCTTTTTCCCCTCTTTTTTTTTGTTTGAGATATTTGTCAACATCTGACATAGCTTCTCCTGTGGAAATAAACACTAAATAACATGTCAAAGAAGTAAGTGTAAATCAGTTTATACCCCAAGCAGAAATCAGACGTTGGGATGTGAATAAAAATAATCTTCTATTCATTTTTTTTTTTTCATTGAAGGCTTTGTGGAGATTTAGTATCTCTGGAACAACTTCTGTAGGTTACTGTGGAGAGAGATGCTTGAATTTAGGACAAAGGAAGTGATTTTGCTTTAGCTGGTAAGCTAGGAGGGCAGGGAGAGCAGTGAAGGAAGAAGCACAGGGGCATCCATAACACAGGGTGGGTTCCAATGGCCAAATGGAAGTCCTGTGGTGTAAATAACGCATGTCAGCTTCCTGCTTTGTGGGTATAGGTTAGCATGATTTAATTTAGACAATCCACAGAACCGATCTGGGAGGGATCACTTTGTTTTGGGGTTTGTACAGGACAGGTTACAACAATACTAACATTTGATCTGACGGTAACGTTAACTAGCGTATCTGTAAATTGATATACTGAGCAACTGAAGAAATTCTATTTTCCCACCTAGTAGAAGGTCCTAACTCAGTTGGTAAAGAATCCCCCTGTAATGCAGGAGACCCTGGTTCTATTCCTGCGTTGGGAAGATCCCCTGGAGAAGGGCTGGGCTACCCACTCCAGTATCCTTAGGCTTCCCTGGTGGCTCAGATGGTAAAGTGTCTGCATGCAATGTGGAAGACCTGGGTTCAATCCCTGGGTTGGGAAGATCCCCTGGAGAAGGAAATGACAACCAAAATCCCATGGACAGAGAAGCCTGGTAGGCTACAGTCCATGGGGTCGCAAAGAGTTGGACAAGACTGAGAAACTTCACTTTCAGAAGGTCCTATACTATCTGTTTTGAATGTGACCCTCCAAATGTTTACCATTTTATTTGCTTCAAAAAGACTTATTTGGCTGCTTCGAATCTTCACTGCAGAATGTGGGATCTTTCCTCGCAGCTTGTGAGCTCTTTGTTGTGAGGCAAAGGCTCTCTCTAGTTGTGGTGTGAGGGCTCAGTAGTTGCAGTGCACAGGCTTAGCTGCCCCAAGGCACATGGGATCTTAGTTCCCCCACCAGGGATCAAAACTATGTCCCCTACATTGCAAGGCGGATTCTTAACCGCTGGACTGCCAGGAAAGTCCCTATGTACCATTTTTTTAAAAGGTTGAGAAATGTTCAAATATTTAATTTTGCTGTTGTTGTTCAGTTGATAATTCATGTCTGACTCTTTGCAACCCCATGGCTGTAGCACGCCAGGCCTCCCTCTCCTTCACTATCTCCTGGAGTTTGCTCAGACTCATGTCCATTGCGTCGGTGATGCCATCCAACTATCTCATCCTCTGTCGTCCTCTTCTCCTCCTGCCTCCAGTCTTTGCCAGCATCAGGGTCTTTTCTAATGAATTGGCTCTTCACATCAGGTGGCCAAAGTATTGGAGCTTCAGCTGTTGCATCACTCCTTCCAGATATTCAGAGTTGATATTCAGAGTTGATTCCTTTAGGACTGACTAGTTTGAGTCTATAGGAAATGATATTATATGATCCATGTAGCTTTCATCCATATTTAGCATTGCCATATCTGCCTCAGAAGCATTTTTTAATATTACCATTACATGTCGCTATATTCTCTCTTTATTTATGTGTTTAGGTGCGTTGGGTCTTAGTGGCAGCAGGTGGGATCTTTGTTGTATCATATGGGAACTTTTGTTGCAGTGCCCGGACTCTCTAGTTGTGGCACACAGACTCTGGAGCCCACGGGTTCAGTAGTTGCAGCTCCTGGCCCCTGCTCCCCAAAGGCATATGGGATCCTAGTTCCCTGACTCTGCATTGCAAGGCGAATTCTTAACCACTGGACCACCAGGGAAGTCACTTAGACACATTTTTAGTGTAATAAAACATTGCCAATGGCTTCCCTTTTTATTGCCCTGTTTTCTTCCCTAGAGATAATGGAAATTAGCCTCATCTGTGCTTTCATGGATAATTGCATAGCTTTCTATGTAGAGTACTTTATAGTAACAGAGTTTGCTATATGTTTTGTGTATTTTAAAGTCATTCATAATGGTAACATACTCTAGATATCCTCTGAGAACTTACTATTTCAATCCATGATAGCTTCAGGATTTATCTACTGATTTAGTTTCTTTAACTGTTTAACTTTCTAATGAATGACTACACCATAGTTTACTTAGCCATTCCTCTTTTGATGGACACTGAGGTTGCTTCCAGCTTTTCACTATTACAAGCAAAGCTTAATATACATCCATGTGCTTAGTATTCCACATATATCTTGCTCACATAATTTGCAGGCTCACAGGGTACACACAACTTCAGCTTTACCAGATGTCACTAGACTGTTCTCCAAAGACATTTGTCTACAATAAATGAGCGTGAAAGGGTGTTTCATGATTTTAACTTGCATTTCCCTGACTCCTGGTGAGGTTGCTATCTTTTCTAGTTTTATTAGCCATGGGACTTCTCTCTTCTAAAAATAGTCTGTTCATTTCCTTTGTCCATTTTTCTCATAGTATTGCTCATCTTTTTCACATCCATTGGTACAGCTGAATTTTAGGAGGTTTCAATGTATGTCTTTGATGGTTATTGTGTCCAGGGTCCCCTGTGACACAATAACCAGGAACTCAGAGAGCTCAGGACAAAGTCTTAACAGCAAGGATTTATTACAGCGAAAGGATATAAAGCAACATTATCAAGGCGAGAAGGAGCATAAGGTGAAGTTCAGAGGAAACTAAGCACAAGCTTCCAGGACTTCCATTCCTGTGGAGTCACAGGGATGCACTTACTTCCTCTAGTAACAAATTGTGGCAATTAATATGAGCTGTACAGGGAAGTTTATTAGAGACTCCGTGCCCAAGGTTTTCTGGAGGTGCTGTTTGTAGAGGCACCCTCTGGCGAGCCCATGCAGAATTCCAGATTCCCAGAGGGAAAGCTGATTCAGCCTAAACCACAGTGTGTGAACAAACAGGTTAGGCAGGGAGCCACTCATAACAGTTCTGGGAATGATGGGAAACTTCCTGAAATCCAAGTTTCCAGAGGCCAACCAAGGGCCAGTTTTACAAAGAGTCCTTTCTAAGGACACTAGTCTCAGGTCTGCTATACTAATTATATTCATTTCAAATATCTTCCCCTAACTTATATTTATATTGTCTTTTGTCATAAAGCAGTAGTATCTATTTCTTCTTCAATGCTTTATAATTTTAATGTTGTACCTAAAAGTATATCCTTGCCTATCTCATTCATAAAGTTCCTTACCGGTTTCTCTATTTTACATATTATGAAATATGCAGCAAATTGGCTAAACTCTTATTCATCCTAAAACTTTGTGGCTTCTCTTGAATTCTCTGTGTAGATAATCATATTGCCTATAGTTCTGACCATCTTTTCTTTGTGGCTCTTATTGATTTTTCTTGTCATATCTTCTAGTTATTAGGTTCTGTAGTACCATGTTGAATGGGGGTAGTGATAGTGGGCATCCTTGTTCTAAAGTTTTTAAAGAACTGTATCTCACATTCAACCATTAACCATGATATTTGCTGTGTGATGTGGGTCGATAGCCTTTTCCAAAGTAAGGAAGCTTTTGTTCCAGTTTGCTAATATTTTTAAACTTTTGTGAATGAGAATTGAATTTATAAAGTGGCTTTCTACATCTGTTGAGGTGATTATAATTTTTATCCTCAATATTTAATGGGACAGCAACTTTAAGATATTTTCTAATGTTCAGCTATTCTTATAGTATTTGTGCTAAAGATGCTTTGGTTATCATCATTATTATTTTAAAAAAATATTTCCTGGATTTGATGTGCTAAAATTTTGTTTAAGGGTTTCACATCTGTGTTCATGAGTGAATGTGGCCTATAGTTTTCTTTCCTTGTCCTGTCCTTATATGGTTTGGTTTCAAAGTTATAATGGCTTTGTTGAATGAGCTGTGGGAATGGTTCCTTTTTTTTTCTCTTCTCTGGAAGAAGTTGCTATAAGATTGGATTGATAAACTTTGGTAGAATTTGCCTATAAAGCTGTTTGACATTGGGATTCTGTCAATTTTAACTACTCATTTAATTTTTTAAAATGATTATAAGACTACAGTTTTTCTACTTATTCTTGAATTGTATACAGATTAAAATTTTTTTGATTATATTATATATGGAATTTTAAGTCCTACTTTTTTCCTTTAATATTATGGGCATTTCGTATGTCACTAAATATTCATCAAGAAAGTGACTTTTAAAGCATTTGCTTTAGCAGTTGTTTTTGTACGGTTAACTTTATTTCTAGAATTTCTTAAGATTATATAGGTAGCTACATAAAGTAGCATAACTACAATGCTTGGCATATAGTAGACACACAATAATTTCTGTTAGACATTGCACCCAGAATTAACCAGGTATTGGAACTTTCCAGAGCAAAAAGCTAGAATTTCTTCATGCTTTACAGAGAGAGGGTAAAGGTAATTCTACGAAAATTAACAAAGGGAGGGGGTCATTTTCCTTTTCATGAAGGGAAAAATAGCACATTCTTTTTGAATGATGACTTATCTTTAAAATACATCCTGCCTGAACTGATGAGCTCAGATTTCTAGGCCTGGGCAATTTCTGTTGAAAGACACTTCATAGAGATTTCCAAAAGGACATATACAGGTGGCAGTTCTTAGTTCTGGGAGAAGAGTAACCTGGGGAGGACGTTTTCCCCCCTTTTACTGATTTCAGTTTAGTCATTTTTCATAGAACTGTTTTTTTTTTTTTTTTTTAACATTTATTTATTTACTTTTGGCTGTGCTGGGTCTTCGTTGCACCTGGGCGTTCTCTAGTTGTGGCCAGTAGGGGCTACTGTGTCATCGGGGTGCGTGGGCTTCTCATTGCCGTGGCTCCTCTTGTTGTGGAGCACAGGCTCTGGGGCGCATGGGCTTCAGCAGCTGCGATGGATGGGCTCAGTGGTTGCGGCTCACGGAGCTATTCTTGAGGCCACATGTGGGGCCAGCACCGTTGCTGCGAGTGCGTTCTCAGAGAGGCTGCCCACGGAGCTACGAGACAGCCGCCCTCCCCTGGGTTTATGCGATGCCTCTGTCAGCTTGCAACTGTTGGACCCTTTCAGTGCTTGGCTTTTACAGTATAGCAATTACATTTCTTAACAGAAAGAAAACACTCCTCCCGTTTCTAGATGTCTCAAAACATTTCTTCCATACCTTCAACATCAGTTAAGTGTCCAGAACTGCTGCAACTAGTGTCTTTCAGAGAAGAAGTCTCTGAAAACTCACACCAGGGTTCCTGATTGGAGCTGTGTGTAACCCATTTAGATTGAAATCAGAAATATGGTTAGGCTTGTAGTTCTCCTTTTAAAGAGCCCTGGCTGATAATCACATATTCTTTCTGAAAAGCGCTTTATAAGCCGTGTCTCGTGTGTGTTTTCTGCTTGATGCACTTTTTGCAGCCCACTGCCCTGACCATGATGGCTACTCCATTTCTTCTGAGGGATTCCTGCCTGCAGTAGTAGATATAATGGTCATCTGAGTTAAATTCACCCATTCCAGTCCATTTTAGTTTGCTGATTCCTAGAATGTCGACGTTCACTCTTGCCATCTCTTGTTTGACCACTTCCCACGGGTGAGCTGAGTGGTCCTTCATGCTGTACCAAGAGCACACAAGATGGTACTGCCATACCTTCTTGTGAAGAGCAATTTGGCTTCTTTTGAAACATTCTTGTCCTGATTAGTTTACAACATAATTCTTTAAGGCTATGTAGAATGATCTGCATATGTTAAAATCGAACCTTTTTCTTTTAAATTAACATTTTTTAAAAAATCTGGGGACATGGAAAAATTCCCTTTTCCTTTTTTATAAGATGGTACCTCTAATGTTTTCTTCTCTCTTTTTTCCCTCCAGAGTAGCAGTTTCTAAATTGTTAGTCATGGTGCTTTTTTGGTGTTGCATAACCCGTTTCTTTATGGTACTCAGAGTTAGCCAATGGTGGAAACGTTTCTCTGTGAAGTAGAAACGGAGAGACATAAAGCATTAGATGAGTCACTTAAAGTCATCCTAAGACAGTTTTCTCTGCATATTTTATTTTGTTTGGTTTCGTTTTCTCTTGATCCTCTGTTGCTTAAACCCTTTCCTTCTCCTCTTGCCTGTGCTGGAAAGTCCACTGAACCTGGAAGTATGACCCAGTTGTATGACCTTGAACAAGCTATTTGACCTCTCAAAGTCTCAGTTTTCTCATCTGTAAAATCTAAGATCCCTTCTCCTCTGATGGCCAACTAATTTATGACAAAATTTGAACTCTTAAATCACCAGTGCTATAGGCCAGGAATATTACTGACATTTGGGGATTTGACATAAAACCCCAATTTGCTTTATGTAATCTGGCTCTATGAATATGCTGTGTGACATCTGTTAACCACAAACATGAAACGGACATGTGCATTGTCATGACACTATGAGACAGGTGTCAGCCTTAGATTCAGAAGATGCTGTCAGCTTCATCCAGCCCGGCAGTCTCACTGTCCAGCCCCAGGCCATCTCTGGGCAGCTGTAGTAGTCGTTCCTCACCAGCACTTCTTAGCCTCTTGCACCGAGGAGTCTTTGGTGATGCTGCTGGTTTTTAGGTCATGGGTGGCTTCACAGGTTATATCCCCCACATCCGGCCAGTACATGGGTGAGTCTCTGAAACACTATTTTCTGCTCACCCTTCAACTAGTGTGAAGAGATTGGTGAATTTTCTTTTCCTTGTCCCCAAATTCTTGTCCTGGTTGAGTGGCTCGTCATGGGCCCATCGTCTGAAAGGCCTGGCCCAGGGCTGGAAGCGTCACCATGGCAGGGTCTCGGGGTTTGTGATCGAGGCTGCTGGTCAGAGGGTTGTCGTGCCTGACTCTCTGGAGCTGAGTTGGGAGCCGCCCAGACTTGGAGCCCTGGGGCCCTTGGTGTGGCTGCTCTTCTGTACTGTTTTCATTGTCATTTCCTTAGCACTGTCATCACCCCATCTTTTAAAAATTTTTATTGGAGTGTGGCTGCTTTACAATGTTGTGTCAGTTTCTACTGTACAGCAAAGTGACTCAGTTATATGTATACAGGTATCCCCTCTTTTTTGGATTTCCTTTCCATTTAGGTCACACCAAGCACTGAGTTCCCTGTGCTATATAGTAGGTGCTAGCATCCCCTCTTTTAGGAGGCTGGAGTCCTAGAAGGCAGGACCAACACATAAAGATAAAAACACACTAGGCCACGTGGGCCAAGGGAAACTCACACTTCAGGTGCCAGAGTGCATGAGGAGGAGGAGTCTCGGGATCCCCTGGGACTGAAGCGAGGGCGCACTCCTGACCCACCTTGCTCGCCACATTTCCTTTGCTCATTGCCATGGACAAACAGTGATGCTGGCTTGGAGCAGGATCAAAGCTCATTCCTGGCTAACCTGCAGACGTGAGCAGGTAAACAAACGGGAGCCGTAAAGCAGAGGGAGACTGAAATGAAAGTTGGTCTCACTGTGATTAGCAGCTGGCTCCTTTCCAGATTCCACCTGCTCTGTGTGGCGCTGCGGTGTCTCATTCCAAGTGTCTTCTCACAGAGTCTGACCCGGGGCCGTGGGTAACAATACCCTGGTGTTTGCCAAGGATAACAGTGTAGAGCGGCTCCAGCAGCAAGGCGGGGTGGGGCGGGGGGAGGGCAGCATGACATCAGAGCCAGTGGCCCCGTCGGGGGGAGCTGGGGGGACAGGGGCTGAGGCAGAGGCCGCCATGGTGCTTGCTGACTCACTATACTTCTGGGAGGTTCCCCAACCCTCTCTGCTACATTCTCCTGCAATGCGTGAACCCACTTTGGTGCTTGGCATGTTGATGTGCCCGCTGGCATAAAAGGTAAAAGTGAGGCTGTGTTGAAATCACAGGCGCCCCTCATTTTATGCCACAGATTCATGTGAATCAGACTTTTGCAAGAGTCCTTCAATTGCCAAACCCAAGCTGCCCCCTCGAGGCTTCCCTGGTGGCTTAGTGGTAAAGAATCCGCCTGCCAGTGAAGGAGACACAGGTTCAGTCCCTGGGTTGGGAAGATCCCCTGTATGAGGAAATGGTGACCCACTCCAGTATTCTTGCCTGGGAAATCCCCTAGACATAGGGGCCTGGCAGGCTATAGTCCATGGGGTTGCAAAAAGTCAGAAATGACTTAGCAGCTAAACAACAAGCCACCTTCTCTGTGGGGGCAGCAGGTAGGCTAGAGAGTGTGTTAGGTGATAGAAACAATAATGGGTCAGGAGATATTTAAACTTTAAGCTCTGTCCTGAGTCTTAGTCTGCTTATCACGAAAAAGAAGAGGCACTGTTGGACTGGATGATTTCTTAAAATCTTCCCAGCTTAGGTCTGTTTTTGTGTCCAGTTTGGAGCACAGCCCTGATTGCTGCTACCCATGTTGGGACTGGAGGCTTAGAAAAGACCACACATACTCACCCCTGCCTTCCCACCCCAGCCCCGCTGGGCTCCGCTGTGTCTCTCCTAGCTGGGAAAAGGACTGGGGCTTGGCCACTGGAATGTACAGATGTTGCTGGGCAGGGATGTTAGGGTCAGTTCCCTTAAACGTAAACACCCTCATCAGATTAGATATTTGGATTTTGGAGAATAAGGTCCAGGAAGCAAACACATGGAGACTGCAAGATGGAGTAAGAATGCCCTGGGCTTTGAAAGTGTTGGTCATTCAGTCATGTCCAACTCTTTGTGACCCCATGGACTGTAGCCCACCAGGCTTCTCTGTCCATGGAATTTTCCAGGCAAGAATACCGGAGTGGGTTGCCATTCCTTTCTCTAGGGAATCTTCCTGACCCTGGGATTGAACCTGGGTCTCCCAAATTGCAGGCAGATTCTTTCCAATGTACCTGACCACCAAATGCAAATGTCACTTCCTAGAAACCTGGAAACTAACCTTTTATAATGTTAAGAAACCATTTGCGGTATTGATAATAACTGAAAAAAGATCTGCTTTAGAAGGATGAATCTTCTCTGTGGAGTTTATTGAAGAGGGTACTGCTGGGGTATGGCATGGCGTGATGGGATGCTGTTTATTTCTTCTCCAGAGGTGAAGAGACAGACTTCCTTTTTCAGCGGAGTGGAGGCAGGGGAGACAGGAAGGTTGAATAAAGTATTGATGGAGTTGGACTCCCCCGGTAAACTGTTTGCCTGCCCCTTGCTGAGTTTCCATACAATTCAGGAGATGGGCCTCCAGAATCAGGAAGCCATGCTCACTGCTCTGTAAGTGTGAGCAACCTGGGTCCTTTCTGTCATGAAGAAATGTCATTCAGGTCTGTATGGTAAAGCAATGTGGACTCTGGGTAGGGGCCGTTTAGGGGGCTTGGAAGTTACCTCATTGTTTCTTCCAACTTGCTGCGTGGTTCAAGGCAGTTGCTTAACTTCTCTGGGGTTTGGGTACCTATAAGAAGGAAATAAGAATGTTGGACTCTGCCTAGAGGCCTGGAAAGAATGTCAAATAAGAATGTTTTGATGCTTTATAAATATAATATTTTTAATGTAATGCTTCTAGTGAGGACTATAGGATTAACGGGGGCTTCCCTGGTGGGCCATCGGTAAAGAATCCACCCGCAGTGCAAGAGACTCAGGTTTGATCCTTGGGTCAGGAAGCTTCCCTGGAGGAGGAAATGCAACCCACTCCAATATTCTTGCCTGGAGAATCCTATGGACAGAGGAGCTTGGTGGGCTACAATCCACAGGGTCGCAAAAGAGTTTTACACGACTCAGCGACTAAACAACAGAGGATTAACAGTGCTTGAAGCTCGTGTCTTGGGTGCCTGTCACACGCCTGGTGCAGCGTCCTTCCCTTGAATGGCAGGAAGACGGAAGCACTTCCCGCCCGTCTGTTACCTTCTGCCGAGTGTGAATGTCATGCTGGTATTTGTGCTGGGCCCGGGTTGGGTAAGTGCTCACCTCAGCAAACACAGCCCCAGGCTCCTGACTAGGGGTGTACATCGCTTAATCAATGGCCTTCAGGGGCAGCATTTTTGCTATTAGCTTTTTGGCTCAGCAGCCATCTTGCCTGCTACGCTCCTGTCTTGTATTCTCCATGGCACCTCACCCAGGGCCGTGAACAGCTACAGATGCTTAGTGATGGCTGGTTGACTAACGGCGCAGTCTGAGCGGTTAACCCTTGAATTTCCTGATGGTTCTTAATGTGCAGAATCTGAAACTGGGGGCCTATCAGTCATCCCTGGACCTAAGATTAGAACCATCTCTCTCTGCAGCACCTTGCCTTGTGTTGCTTTGGTTACTGATAAGTGTGGCCGGCATTTTTCAAATATCCTGTTTGAACTGGGGCATGAAATACTCAAGGTGGAGCACGTTATTACTGCTGCTTCCGTGCTGGCAGACAACTTGGTCCCCTCTGTGTGTTTATCCTTGGAGAGCCTTTCTTTCCTCCTTGTAACATACACACCTAAGTGCACTGGGTCAATATTGTAAGGCGTCCAGGAGACTACCACCTCCCAAAGTAACCAGCTGAAGAAAAGACCAACAGCTGCTGAGTTTGATTACTTGTTATAATTTTGCTCTGAATACATTTTACCTCCCTGTTGACTTTTTTTTTTTCCCCCCTGGCCACACTGCAAGGCTTATGAGATCTTAGTTCTCCAACCAGGGATCGAACCCATATCCTCTGTACGGGAAGGCAGAGTCAACCTCTGGACCCCTGGGGAAGTCCCTCTTCTTGTTGACTTAAGAGACATCTGTCTGTGCTTCACTTTTTCATTTCTTTTCCAGGTAAAGTCTCCAGTGAGGGAATGGTTTCCTAAAGGGGCCTCTCAGGAGTCTTACTCTGGAGGCAGAGGGGAGTTTTTAGAAGGATGGAAGACAGATGTTCATTTCACATACACATGTACCACCCACAACCAATATCTCAGCTGGTGTTTAGGATTTAGTCAGAGAGCTTCATCCCCATGAGTTCATGTATATGTGTGTGACAGCATTCAGAACCATCCTAGCACAAAATAAAAACTCTTAAGTATTCATTGTCCTTCTTATTAATATTATTGTCATGTTTTACTCCTGGTCAGCATTTCATGGTGGACAGCAAAGGGGAGTGTCATGATAAAGTGAAAACGAGAAAGTTAGTCACTCAGTCACGTCCAACTCTTTGCGACCCCATGGACTGCAGCCCACCAGGCTCCTCTGTCCATGGAATTCTTCGGGCAACAAGGGGACTTCAAAAGTCTATGTCAGGGACTTCCCTGGTGGCCCAGTGATTAAGACTCCACGTTCCCAATGCAGGGGGACCCAGGTTCGATCCCTGATCAGGGAATTAGATCCCACATGCCGCAGCTAGAGATCCTGCATGCTACAATGAATATTGAAGATCCCTCATGCTGAAACTAAGACCTGGCACAGCCAAATAAATAATAATAATAAAAGAAGTCCTGCTTCAGACTAACTAGCGTCTACTTCTGTAGCCCGAGGATGGGAGGAGAATTGTGACGCAGGGGGATCCCACCTTGGTAGTGAGGCATGGATATAGCCTGTGCCCTCAGGCATACGCTCACACTTCTGACTTGTGCATTTCCCTGATCCCTTGCATTTCTTCATGATGGGGCCATGCCTCCAGCTGCTTCTTTGAAGGTGCAGATGCGTGTATCTGAAGTTCCGCCTCCGTCATACTCGCTGCCTCAGCTCTGGCTGGGTGCTGGCATTTTAGTGCTCCCCCTTTGCTCTCCAGGCACGTCAGAGGCATGGGTGATGAACTGACATGCTCTAGTGAGCAAACAGTTCTCAGAGTATACATGGGGGCCTTTGCACAGAGGCTTGCCAATACACCTTGCAAACACTGCTTGAGTACTTAGCACACACTGGGCACTGGGATAGGACTGGGGACAGGAAGCTGAGAGGCAGACCCTGCTGTTGATTTCATCCCCACCCTGCCCTCAGGAGCTCGGGCTGATTTCCCAGACCCGTTGGGAGAGATGTGACTTGTAAGACCCATTTCCTTAAAGAATTATAATTGTTGTAGAGGACTATCTTTCTAGAGTCAAGCATCAGTCATTTGATGTCTGGGTGATACCAAAAAATTCATCTGGAAGAAAGAGAAGCCCAGTTAGTTAACAGATGTCACGACGCTGAATAACTGGTTGGCTGGCTGGAATGAGCTGACTAGCTCTTTTGTCATCTTGGAGCCACAGTCTGCGTGCTTCTGCCCAGCTTTCTTATGCTGAGGCTCTTCCCTCAGGATCATCAGTTTTTTTCCAGTATTTAGATGATTAAACTCACAGATGGCAGCTTCTACGTTATTGTGCCACTGATTAAAGAATTGTTAAGGCAGATTTATTTCTCTAAATACAAACACATGCAATACTGAGATTTGGCCCAAACTTTGCCAGACACAATAGTGCATTGTTTCTCCCCTCAAGATGTATTTCATTATATCCTGTGTTATAAAACAGCAGTGCCTGGTGTTTATATTATGGTGCCTATCTCCAAAGAGCTCTCAGCTCTTGCTGTGCTTATTTCTCAGTCATTTCTGACTCTGCACCGCTATGGGCTGTAGCCCGGCAGGCTCCTCTGTCCATGAGGATTCTCCAGGCAAGAAGACAGGAGTGGGTTGCCACGCCCTCCTCCACGGGATCTTCCCATCCCAGGGATCAAACCCAGGTCTCCCGCATTGCAGGTGGATTCTTTCTTTTTTTTTTTAATTAATTTTTATTTGTTTAGTTTGTTTTGCTTTACAATACTGTATTCGTTTTGCTACACATCGACATGGTGCAGGTGGATTCTTTACTGTCTGAGCCACCAGGGAAGCCCAAGGATACTGGAGTAGGTAGCCTATCCCTTCAACAGGGGATCTTCCTGACACAGGAATGAAACTGGGGTCTCGTGCACTGCAGGCAGATTCTTTACCAGCTGAGTTTCCAGGGAAGCCCTCTCAGCTCTTGACCACAGCTTTAAACAGATACTAGGTTCCAGTTTTGTTTTTTCATTTTTTGTTTTGTTTTCTTTTCCTTTCTTCCTTGGTCACTAACATTCTTAGATGTGTGAATGTAGGCAAAGCGCTGCATTGCATACAGCGGACGCTCACTAATTCGGATTATTGTCTTTATTAATAACCTAACAAATGGGTTAGTGTTAAATATGCATGCTGCTTACCCCACATGACTGCCTCTTTTTAAATTTAGGGGCAGGTAGAGAACTGGATTCATTGTAATCTCTTCCCTGTGTCCTGTTAAAGTTTTATTTAATGGAAATTACTGGTCTTGGGTCTCATGCCATCTGCTTTCAAAATATTATTCTTTAAAAATCAAAAGCACTGTCATTATTAACAGATATGATTTTGTATGAAAAAAATCGCTGCCACAGAAAGTTCATTCTCTGGGAGCACGTGTTGCTTCTTTATCACTGGGTACGTTTAATGCTTCCTTGAAGCTACAGCCTGGGCATTGGGAAGAGTGCTGGAGAGTAGAGGGCTGATGTATGGATGGGGTCAAAGTACACCCTTGTGACCCTTTCTCTATGCAGCAGTCTCTGAGATAAGTTACTCTTTTTTGAAATCTCCTTTCTTAGATTGGCTTGTTCAAGAAAACTCAACTGCAGTTACCTGTAAACTTGTGCATATGTGATTGGTGTGCTCAACTACCATGATGGCTCAGGGGATTAAGAATCTGCCTGCCAATGCAGGAGACAAGAGTGCAATTCCTGGGCTGGAAAGATCCCCTGGGGAAGGAAATAGCAACCTCCTCCAGCATTCTTGCCTGGGAAATCCTATGGACAGAGGAGCCTGGTGGACTATAGTTCATGGGGTCACAAAAGAGTTTGACACAACTTAGTGACTAA
Organism: Aepyceros melampus; assembly: GCA_006408695.1. Classification (NCBI taxonomy): domain Eukaryota; kingdom Metazoa; phylum Chordata; class Mammalia; order Artiodactyla; family Bovidae; genus Aepyceros; species Aepyceros melampus. The sequence goes on along the minus strand of SJXQ01012803.1, from coordinate 98,186 downwards.
ACAACAACAAAGAACAGATATTGCTGGTGGCTTTTAAGTATCATGGAAATGGGGAAAAAGTGATTAAAGAGGCAATAATTCCAAGTGAGTTTCAAATTCCAAGAACTTGTCAAATTCCAAGGAGTTCTTAAATTGAGGCTTTCAGGGAAGAATACATAGTTTGACCACTTAAGTGTTTTAGAGTGACAAGTATTCATGAATTGGAAATTTTTAGGGAACTTCAAGAATGGATTCAGGAGAGTTGGGGATTTATGCTGGTTGTCTCTGTATTGGAGGGCCTTTCTTATATCTAGGCTTTTTGTTGCTTAGCAAAGGTTTGAAAGCTCGTCTTGTCGTTGTGAAGATCAGGCAGAACTTCAGGCCAGTGAGAGGGGACGAGCACATGGTCCTTTGCGTGCTCCTCCTGTTTCATAAGTTGGCCATCCATGAAGCCATGCTTCCATGCCCTGCTGGGACCACTGTTTGAGCTGAGGTGTACAAGTCAGCACACAGAAGTCAGAGCCCAGGAGGATTTGATCCGACTTCTGAACTGGTCTGGGCTGTCTGTCCAGATATTTCCTAGTCTTCCAGCCTCTGAATTTTAACTCTTTTGTAAACACCATGTTTGTAAGTCCGTTTGTGTCTGAGTTAACATCCGGCTTTTCTGGGACTGAGAGTTTGCCTGGGACACGGGGCTTTCAGTGCTAAAACTGGGAGCACTCAGTCACTTTAGTTGTGTCTGACTCGTGCGACCCCACGGACTATAGCCCACCAGGCTCCTCCATTCATGGGGTTCTCCAAGCAACAATACTGGAGTGGGTTGCCATTTCTTCTCCAGGACATCTTCCCAACCCCGGGGTCAAACCCACATCTCTTATGCATCCTGTGTTGGCAGGTGGGTTCTTTACCACTAGCGCCACCTGGGAAGCCCCAAAACTGGGAGAGTTCTGAGCAAACCGAGACTATTAGTCGCCCAGTCAACACCTGCCTTGCACACCTGGTACATGTGAGCCATAGCTGTGTGTCCATCTGTAGGGTTGAACAGTGACCTGCCAACAAACGTCTGTCCCCTGGAGCCTCAGGTGACCTTATTGGGAATAAGGGTCTTTGTAGATGTAATTAAGGTATGAATCTTAAGATCATCGTGTATCAACCTGGGCCCTAAATGCAGTCAGTGACGAGTGTTCTTTACAAGAGACAGAAGAGGAAATGCATAGAGACAGGGAGAAGGCCGTGTGGAGATGGAGGCAGAGACTGGAGTGATGTGTCTGGAAGTTACGGAACACCCAGGATTGTCAACAGCCACCAGCAGTAGAAGAGAGGCACGGGACCGTCTTGTTTGGAGTCCTCAGAGGGAACCAACACCTTGCTTTCAGACCTCTGGACCCCACCACTGTGAAAGAATGCACATGTTTTAAGCCAACAAGTTGGTGGTGATTTGTTATGGTCGCCCTAGGAATCTAATGCAATGTGGGAAGTGAGTTTGGGTCTTTTACTGCGGAAAGCAAAGCTTGGGGTGGGGAGGATGGTTTCAGACGTCAGCAGTCTAGCCTCATTGCTCCACGTGGGGCGACCTGCCTGTGGCTGTTGTCTGCATGGCTGTTTGGTGGGGGCTCCTGTTCAGAGGTGTCCGACTGCATCCCTCAGTGCCTGGGGATCCCGGGGGGTGCTCTTGGGGCTGCACAGTAGGGAGTGTGCCAGCAAAGGCAGAGCCTGTGGGCTCCAGATTCCTGGCCTCTTGAGCCAAAGCAACTCTGCCTTAGAGGAGTGTTTTTAGGAGATTTTGTTTGGTGTGGGGAGGTACTCTCTACCACTTAAGAAAATGAAAGAAAAAGAATGAAATCTCTCCAGGTTGCACCCTCTCTCTCCTTTCTCTTCAGATGCCTTTCTCGACCCTTTTCCAGGCAAGACCCTTTAAGGTGCTGTATCTCCTACAGCCCCAGGGAGCCCATGATCCAGAAGTGGAGGGGATGCTTGATGCAGAGTCTCCTGATGAGCCCCCAGTGCTTCAGATAAAATCCTGTGGGGTGACTGTCCCCCCACCCCCTGTCATGACCAATAGCCTGCAAGTGTTCCCATGCAAGGCTGATGTCTCATGTTTACTGATGGCCTGTGGCAAAGCGCAGAGGGTAGAAAGTTGGAAGGAGGTGGGGTTGTTGTTCAGACACTCAGTCGTGTTCGATTCTTTGAGACCCCATGGACTGCAGCATGCCAGACTTTCTTGTCCTTTACCATCTCCTGGAACTTGCTCAAACTCATGTCCGTTGAGGGGGTGGGGAGAAATCATTAAATACTGGGGATGGGGAAAAGCAGGCAGGCAGGAAAATGGTTTTAAAAGGGTTAGGGGAAAAGGAAGGCGGAGTGATAACAAAAGGGAAAAGCATACCTACATTAGAGTGCCGTAATTTTCCCCAAGTACTGCCATAGAAATCACACTTCAGACTCTCTGCTATGCATACATTTGAGAACAATTTACCTGTATTGTTCACGCTGTGTCCTCAGCATCCTCTTCCTTGTGGATCAGTCAGCAGGACTCAATTCATACATTATCATCTGGTCCTGTTGAATGTTCATTTCTTTGCACTGATTTTGCTGCCAAAGTGTCCTCTTTTCAAGTCATGGACATCATTAAGTATACTTTTTATTTTACATCACTTATCATTTTCAGAGCTCCTTTATTTCATTACTTTGTATTCAGAATTTCAGGCCTCCATCAATAGCCCTGACATAAAGGCGAGTCCCTGCTTTCTCTGTTTGGTATTAGCAATTCCTTTCTTGAATCAGAGATTTTTTTTCTCTCCAGAAGTCCACTGTGGAAAATAGCATGCTTAATATGACTTAATCTGTTCGTGGGGAAGATGGAGATGAAAATGGGTGATGAGAGCTCTCTGTAAGAGAACTCCATCTGCTTCTGTCTCCAGCTGCGACACTCTGCTTGCAGTGCCTTCTTAAACTCTGTTTCTTTCTCCAAGGAACAGAGCTTTGTGCAGAGCACCTGTGTACCTGGGCTAGGAGGTCCAGCTCCAGCGGTGCCACATACCTGAGCTATTAGTTAACTTGTCTTTCTATATTTTTCCCTATAAAATGGAGACTCACTGTCTCTTTGGGGCTTCCCCAATGGCTCAGCAGTAAAAAAAAAAAAAAAAAAAAAAACCTGCCTGCAATGCAGGAGACACAGAAGACTCAGGTTTGATCCCTGTGTTGGGAATATCCCCTGGAGGAGAAAATGGCAGCCCACTCCAATATTCTTGCCTGAAAAATCCCATGGACAGAGGAGCCTGGCAGGCTACTCAGTCCCAAGGGTCTCAAAGAGTCAAACACGACTGAGGGACTGAGCATGGAGCACAGGCACTCAGCAGCATACATATAGCAAAAGAACAGGAAAACAGATACTGGCTATCTGTTGTTGGGATGCTACCACACTGACAAGCTACCACAGAACTTAGTGGCTTAAAATAATGGCCATTTGTTCTTCCTCCTGTACTGGGGAAGTCGGCTAGGGTCTCTACGAATCCAGCTGGGCTCGGCTCAGCCTGGTACCCAGGGGAGCCCCGGTGCAGTCGGCTCCCTGTGGCTCTCGTCCCTCATGGAGCAGGAGAGCATTTGCTTCTCGTGGCAGGGGCAGAAGGGCACGGCTGCTGGGCGAAAGATGTCATGCCTCTTAAGGCTGCACGCTCTGGCCACATTCCACTGGCCAGAGCAATTCATATGGCCCCCCGTGGAGTAGGAAATAGATTCTGCCTTCAGTAGAAGCAACTGCAGAGTCACACAGTAGATACACGTAAAGAATTTGGGATACTAATTCAGTTCACAGGGATAGCACCCTTCTTCATGTTGGTGTGTATGGATCTGTCCTCGTTAAGTTTTATTCTCGGAAGTTTACATCTTTTGAGGGGTGAGGTTATCACTTGGGTGTGTTCATTTTTGTCCCTGAGCTCTCTCAGGGGGGATATTCCAGATTGAGTGTTTCCTAAAATTAGAAAAAAAAGAAAATCAGCGGAAGGAAACTCAAACAGACCGCTGCTTCCTCCACCTTCACTGCTTCCGGAGGGCAGGACACCTGAGAAGAGAGTTCACGTGGCAGCCTCCGGAGTTAAAACTCACTCCTCACAGGCCGAGGGTGTCACCCGGTCTGAGGAACACCTGTGTATTGCCTGGGGGTTCTTAGGCTGGAATGGGCAGGAAACAAAGCCCAGACTCATATATTTTGGATTTTGCTCCTTAAGCCCCTGGTGAATCATATCATAATTCTGCAGAAAATTACTGGGATATATATTTGTCCCATTTTTAACATATCTAGATATTTGGCATATTTATAAAATAGATAAATTAGATGGTATTCATAAATTAAAGATTCGTTATTAAAGAAGTCAGTACAAAGTAAACTTAAGTAGCAAATTTTTTCAAAACATTTAACATTTCTTGGTATTTTCTCTGAGTCTCTAGCTTATCTTTTTACTCATTGTTTTTATCACCTTGCTTATATTAAGGCTTAAATGCTGATAAAATAAAATATGTCAAATTAAAACAAAATAAAATTTCAATTAAAAATTTTTTATTTTCTTACAGCTTTTCAGAAGTTTTTTTTTTTAATCACATATAACAGGAAAATCATTGCCAATCTGGAAATAGTTTTCATCTATGGTGATTGCTATATATTTTTAACTATTACATTTAATCTTTATTTTAAAAAATGTTTGAGGAATCATATGTGGATCACTTTACACACTTATTAATTTCTATTACTTAAAGTCATTCGATTTTCATGTTAAAAAGAATGGGTGTGTGTGCTCACTCAGTCGTGTCCAACTCTTTGTGACCCCATGGACTGTAGCCTCTAGGCTCCTCTGCCTGTGAGATTATCCAGGCAAGAATAATGGAGTGGGTAGTGGGTAGCCATTTCCTTCTCCAGGGGATCTTCTCGACCCAGGTATTGAACCCCAATCTTCTGTCTTCTGCATCTGTTTTAAAATTGAACGGCATTTGTATATTTATCTAGTTTTTCAAAATCTATACAAATGTTTCCCCCACCCCCAACCCCCCGCAGTTATTGAGATTTGGCTCTATTTTCAGGGCTGATTAAGAGGTTATTGGTGGCCTGGTACTTTTCCATATTTCAGAGATCACATTCTTAGTTAGAGCCTGTAATCTGAGTGCCTTGTCTCTTTCCCAATGTGTGCCCATCAAAGAGGAATGAATTCCTGATTTTGATGGTAATTTAGGATTTTGTTGAAAAGTAGCTGTTCCTTTTCATCTCCCCATCTTTATTTTTTCCACCAGCTTCTGGATTTTGATAATTATCTTGTGAGGGTTCCAATCATACAATTATAGATTTTTTAAAAGATAAAAAGAATGGTAAGGGGGCAGGAGGAGAAGGGGACGACCGAGGATGAGATGGCTGGATGGCATCACTGACTCAATGGACGTGAGTCTGGAGTCTGAGTGAACTCCGGGAGTTGGTGATGGACAGGGAGGCCTGGCGTGCTGTGATTCATGGGGTTGCAAAGAGTCGGACACGACTGAGCGACAGAACTGAACTGAGGGGATGGAAACAGAAAATCCACTGACAGAGTTAATTTCTGTGTCCCCCAGTCCTTTCTTTCACTACATCATCCCTTCTTCTCACTGATTTTTAGTATTGAGCGTTATTCCTGGGAAGAACTTTTGCATTTTCTAGGAGTCCATCTGCTCTTACTACTTATCTCCCACCTGAAGCTATAATGTTCCATTCCAAGCATCGTAATCATTTTCACAGCAACTAAATGTGATTTCACACACAGCAGATTATGACTTCTGCAGAGAGTGAACAGTATAAAATCATTAACCCCTTAGGACAGGGACCCCATTTCACACTAACTCCTTAGCAGCCAACATAAGACAGGAAAATGGACAGCATAAATGGATTGTGGATAATATAGCATCCAATTTCATAATCTGTTCTAAATGCCTCCAGAACATAATCTCAGGGAGAAATTATAGCTGGCATGAACAAGTATTGAGCAAATTTACCCAGAAAAGGTGGCACTCATGTGGAGAAAGAACATAGGAATGTGTACCATAAAAATGAGGATTGTGTCCATTGGAGATGAAGTCTTGGCTGACAGTGGTGGACCAGTTGGCCAGTAGACTCAGAGAGAGATAGTATCACAAGATGAATGACAGTGTTCTGAATCGACTAAATCTGAATGAGTCGATTCTAATATATGTCTGGTTTCCTGTGTTTCAGTGAGGAAGAGCTATACAGTGCATAGAACTAGATCTGTGCAGTAACACTTGTAACCTCTCTGTAATTAACAGCAATAAGAATAACCAAAAGGTCTTGATTTCTTGCCCAAAGACTTGTAACATCCCTGACAGTTGAATAATGGTTTAGTTTACTGTTGCTACTTCAGAGGAGGGGGTTTTATCAACAAGGAGAAAGCCAGTCCAAATAACACAACTGTTTTTTTGTACCTGTCTTGTATAAGATGCAAGCAGCTAATGCAATAGGCTCCATTTTACTTGATTATGTCTGAAATTTGTGTTACTTTTTAATGTGTGATTTACATAAAAAAGAAAGTGGTTGGAATTGGTGGCTAAAAGTTGCTCAGAAATAAAATGTCGCTCTGAAGCGACAGTAATTTTGGAATCCTCACCATAACCAATTTATCAAGTCAGACAACTTTCTTCGTAAAGTGCAATGAAATTGAATTTTGGTTTAATCATAGATATGCTTATAGGGTGGAATATGAACACATTTTCTGTCTGTTGAATAGAAGACTATCACTGAAAAAAATTACCAACAAGTTATAGGAATCCAGACATTGTAGAACCCTATTACTCCTTTCAATTATTATTGTGATTTTCTACTCAGCAAGTATATGGACTTGAAAAAATCACTAATAAACATTTATTAGTAGCTGCTGTACGCCTGATAGCAGAAAATTAGAAGGAACCAGATGCACCCACTTTAATTAATTGGTGTAATCAGGAGTGGTATGCAACATCAAGGGTGAAAATTGCTAACTTAAATTGTGGCTTTGTGGCTCAAATGAGTTTCTGCAGTCTCAAAGGTTTTTTTTTTTTTCCTTCCCCTTGAATATTTAGAGCTTCTATGTTTTAATTTTCCATCTATTGGAAAAATTTTCCTTCTTTTTGGAGGGTGGGAGAGTGTTCAATTAAAACTTTTTTCATGGAGTAATAGGTTCCAAATTGCCAATTATTTGCAGGAGAGTTTAATCCCTGAGTTTCCTCAGTTCTTTCAAAAGACCAATAAAGAGTGGAATAGCATCAGGAGGTGTAATGGGAATAACACAATACATGTTATCCTCCTTTCAACAATAAGTAGTATGGATTGGAAATATAAGTCAGTCTCCTCCTTTTCCTGGCTAAATTTGCTCATTCCTTAGGGCTCTACTTAGATATCCTTTTCTCTAGGAAGTCTCCCCAAACCGCTTTCCTCTACCCACAATCCTACTTCCAACTCAGTTAGGTTTCCTTTGTTGTTGTTTAGTCACTAAGCTGGGTTGGACTCTTGCCACGCCATGGACTGTAGCCCGCCAGACTCCTCTGTCCATGGGGGATTCCCAGGCAGCAGATTGCCATTTCCTTCTCCAGGGGATCCTCCCCGCCCAGGGATAGAACCTGAGTCTCCTGCATTGCAAGTGGATTCTTCACTACTCGAGCCACCCATGGTGGCGGGTGCGGAGCAGAGGAGGAAAGCCCTAGGTTTCCTTATCCCTGTGCTAATACACTCTGTTTTGGAATTGTCTGTCTATATCTCATTTAGTTTGGGTTATGGGACTGTGTCTTGTTACCTTTATATATCCAGCTTTAATACAGAGCCCGGCCTTCATTTAGGTGCTCAGTGAAACCTGTGTTGAGTGAACGAGTGAATGGAAGTGTGCCTGTCTCGCCGGGGGCTGGACTTCTCTGCGCCACGTTCACTTCTGCATCCCCAGTCCTCTTTGGGGTGTCAGTTATCTACTGCTGCACAACCAACTGCTCCAGAACTTAGGGGCTTAAAGGGACCGTCATTTATTTAGCTGTGATTCTGGGCTCGGCTGAGGAGTTCTGCTTTTAGCTGGACTCCCTCATATGTCTGTGATCAGCTTTCAGGTCAGCTGGGGGTTGTGATCTTTTATCTTCTAAAAGGCCAACCTAGGCTCATTCAGGAGGCAACTGGGCAGGGTTATAAGAGAGTGAGCAGGAGTGTGTATGGTCCCTAGAAGCCTGAGCTTAGAATCAGCATGGTGCCACCTCTGCTGTATTTTATTGGCTAAAGAAACGACAAGGCCAGTCTAAATTTAAAGGGAAGGGAAATAGACTTCACATTTTAATGGGGGTTCGGGGTTGCTGCACAGTCTTACTGTGGATGGCAGGGATACAGGGAAGAGACTAATTGAGGACATTTTTGCAAGCAATCTACCACACTTGGCAGAGAATAAGCATACAAATGAAATGTTTGAATTACGTCTGAGAAGTGTTAGATTTAGCCAAAATCTGCGAAGGTCTTTCAAAGAAGAAAACTTTTCTCTTTGGTTCTATTCCATGTGGCTTTGGTCATCATTTTCCCACTCCCGTGGCTCCACTCCACTTTCACAAGGACTCAGGCCTGTGTGCTGCCCCGTCAGTGCCCAAGTCCTCCTAGGCAGTTGACAGGCTATGTGTTGGGCCCCACTGAGGGCCTAATATAAGCCAGACTCTATATTGCGAATACAGAAGTGTGTTCAGTTCAGTTCAGTCATTCAGTCGTGTCAAACTCTTTGACCCCATGGACTGAGGCACGCCAGGCTTCCCTGTCCATCACCAGCTCCCAGAGCTTGCTCAAACTCACATCCATTAAGTTGGTGATGCCATCCAACCATCTTATCCTCTGTCGTCCCTTTCTTCTCCTGCCTTCAATCTTTCCGAGCATCAAGGTCTTTTCCAATGAGTCAGTTCTCACATCAGGTGGCCAAAGTATTGGAATTTCAGCTTCAGCATCAGTCCTTCCAATGACTATTCAAGACTGATTTCCTGTAGGATGGACTGGTTGGATCTCCTTGCACCAAGGGACTCTCAAGAATTTTCTCCAACACCACATTTCAAAAGTATCAATTCTTTGGTGCTCAGCTTTCTTTATAGTCCAACTCTACACACAGCAGTGTGCAGGTGAAACATAATTCTTGTCCTGTGGTGGTGAAGATATTTGAGTAGAAGTTACAAGTGCAATTAGTTACAAAGACATGTGGAGTTGAAGAGAACAGATAACAGCTGGTCTGTTGGAGAAGTGATGTTTGAGATGAGACTGAAAGGGACAGTTGGAGATGGCTGACCCAGAGGCTCTTACAGACAGAAAAGGCAAGGCGATGTGAAGCACTTTCCCGGGAGAGAGGGCGGGGGAGGATCCGGGAAGGGGAGGGGGACTGGATGACTGGGGCCCTAGGGCCAGGGAGGAGCATGCAAGAGCAGGTCTCCCAGGCTCCCAGGCCCAGAAGGCTCTTTCCCAAGAGAGAGGAGAAGCTGTTGAAGGGTTTTAAGCAGGGGAGAGATTAAACAAACAAACAAACAAACTCTTCCTAGGCTGCATAGAAAATTAGATTAAAGGAGTGCCAGACTGGTTATGAAACCCACTTCCTTCCCCATTATCATGGGCTTGGGAAGAAGGCAGAAGGACTAACCTTAATCTACACTAGTTATGATAACTTTGTCCTGAAGTGCTTGTTCAAAGACATCTTTAACATGCATTTTTAGAGTTGTCCTTTCCTGAACAGTGACTTCTTAGCCTGTGGGTATTGGAAGGGAGGGGACTGGGAAGGGCCAGTAGAGGGCTGTTGCCCTGCCTGCCCTGCCTGGAGGGGCTGGGTGGCTATATAAGGCCTTAAATGGGTGCAAGAGACTGCTCCTTTTTTTTTCCTACTCTTTTTATTGGGGGTCATTTTAAAAACTTTGCTACCTTAGGGTATCTGGTTTTCAGGGTAAAGAGGCATGCCTTGTCACGGGAGGGTCTCTAAGCCGGCTTTGCTTCTCTGGGAGTAGCTGAGGGACTTTTGTCAATGGATGGAGTAAACCAAGTGTGTGTCTTCCAGCTCCATTCAATCCTGGGGTGGGGTGGGGGGCACGGGGGAGCGGTCACAGAAGCAACGTGTAAACCAGCCAGCTTCCGCCTAATAAAACAGTGATGGTCGCTCTCTGGCCAGCAGTTCATTCACCAGGAGGCCCAAATGCCACTCCTGTCTTGTCTGTGCTCGTGAATTTTCAACATTTGGAGTTTTCTTCCAAGCCCATGATATCTGCTTATCAGTCACATTCAATATCAGGTTACTTGGAGAATGGAGTTATTACCTTTAATGTTTAATAACTGTGCCACAAGGATAATATAATAAAATCGAAGAAATGTAATTTAGACAGGCTTTGGACTCAAACCTTACCTGTGTGTGTCTGTTTAATCTTTTTTAATCCCGTCCCCAGGGCTAAGAAAAACCTTGTTTTCTTGCTGCCTTCTGCTTGGGCTGTGTCTTTTTTTTTGTTCCTGATGGTCTAGGTGATGCTTCCTGGGTGTGGGCAGCTGGAGGGAGAGGTGATGCTGAGGAGGACCATGTTCTGAGCCAGCTCTGCGCTGCGTGAGTAGGGGTTGGCGGCAGAAGTAGAGTCGGGGCTGGTCTTTGCTCTGGCTGCAGATGAACCATGTGCCTATGCCGTCTGGATGATCTTACTGATTCCTCCAAGCCTGAGTGTCTCTGGGGGGCTTTCCCGAACAGAACTTAGCTTCACAGCAGACGGATGGCTCTTTGTGGTGAAGGTATTCTTGGGGTAACAAAGTGTGACAATAAAGAAGGAAGATTTCTTTCTTTATATTTTTCTGCTTAGGAATATGCTTAAAATTGAATTTAGTCATTCCGATCTGTCTTTTTGGAAGGAGCATCACTATAAATTTGAATTTGCAAGTTAAAACTGATTTCCCACAGGCAGATTCCCCTGGGGAAGGAAGGCAGTTAGACTGTTTTAGTTCTTCCTGTAAGGAATATAGACCATAATGGTGGCCCTGTTTTGTATCCTGAGGGGCTGTGAATGGGAAGTCTATGGTAAGGTTCATAGACTGTTTAGTTTTCTCAGAGAAAGGAGCCATAGAAATGTGAGGCAGTACAGTTGTGCTGGGAACCCCCAGTCTCCAGACTCTCATTTCAGTCTCAGTCATAGAGAGAGGATCCGTAAGCTTTCCTTCCCCTCCCCATCCCTCTCGCTCTGTTCTCAAGGAATGAACCAAAGGATCAGAGACTAACCGTACATGAGGATCCTTCCAACAATTAATCCTCATCTTACATTTTTGAAGGAGCAGGGTAACTCCCATCTCAGATTTTACAGTTTTCCTTTTTTTGAACTTCTTCATACATCATGAACTGACTTGTCTTCTAAAGGAGTCAGCGTTAACAAGGCTGCCCTTGAATAGCATAACCCTGAATCAGGTATCATGCAGGCTTTTGCTTTTTCATCTAAATGACTGAATTTCTCTTTCTGCTCTACTTTGGTTGGGAATAGAGAGAGGAGACAAGGAAATGGGCTGAAACCAGTTCCTAAAGGAAATGTTCTTAAGGAAGCCAAGTTTGAGTTCTGTGGCTACTCCAGTTTTGACTGCTCTGATATTTTCTTAAATATATCCAGGTCTGCTTCAACTCCTGGGGAAAGATGGCAAAGATTTGAGCCCAGAGTCATATGTCATACCAATTAAGACAAAAATAATGGAGCATAGACATTAAAAACCTTTGTTGTGAATGCAGTGATATTATCCCTTTTCAAACATTAGAAACAACTCTGTATATACCAGGGAAATGTCTCTACACACCATTGATTTAACAGTTTAACTGAATTAATTAGACACTTCAGTTCAACAAATGGTCAATTCAGCCAACTTCCTAATTGATTCTTAGTAAAACCGAACCATCAACTGCCTGAACCAACTGGTCATTGTGTGATTTAGACACAGGCCTAGGGTACCAAGGTTAAACTAATAAGTGAAAAAAAGTGAAATCTGTTACTAAGTCGTGTCCGACTCTTTTGTGACCCCATAGACTGTAGCCCTCCCAGGGGGTGTCAGTGGTTAAGAACCTGCCTGCCAATACAGGAGATGTAAGAGATGTGGATTTGATCCCTGGGTCAGGAAGATCCCCTGGAGAAGAAAATTCTCCAGTATTCTTGCCTGGAGAATTCCATGGACAGTGAAGCCTGACAGTCAGAGAGTCGGACACTACTGAAGCAACTTAGCATACACCCTGACTGCAGCCCACTGGGCTCCTTTGTCTGTGGGATTTCCCAGGCAGGGATACTAGAGTGGGTTGCCATTTCCTTCTCCATGGGACCTTCCTGACCCAGGGATTGAATCCATGTCTCCTGCATTGTAGGCGAATGCTTCACCGCCGAAGCACCAGGGAAGCCCAAACTGATGACTATGATCAAACTTAAGGAAGAGTCAGAAACTCTAACCATGCAGCTAGAACAACATCTCTTGAAATAATACAGTGAATTCATAATCCACACTCCTCCAGGTCTCATCTGACTTCACATTAAGTGGTGTTTTCAATCCATTTTGAAAAGCACGTGAAAAGATGTTGACACGCTTGGATGAGTGGCAGGCCATAAAGGAGATACTGAGAGTGAACTTTCCCGAGGCAATTTGAACATTAGAGATAATGATGCTATTTAGTATTTTCTTAAGTCCTTTCTGGAAACATTACTTTTCAAGGACTTGAAGTAATTGAAAGAGAGATATCCATTAAATATGTTTAGAAAAAATTTTTCTGTCTAGTTTCGAGTATACTGGATTTGCCTGAGAGATTTTTTTGGACTTCATTCAGAGAATGGCTTGGATAGATTTGCTTTGACTTGATGGCTTTGGGGTATAAGGAGGCGTGAATGAGTGTGAAGATGTTTGGGGAATTTACATTTGCTTAAGATAACTCTGGTTCAGACTTGAACCTGAACTTGCCTCTCCATTACTCATCTTTGTACCACTTGCACCTCACCTAATGTTGATCACAAGGAGTCCAATAAATTTCAGGTTTGGTTGTTTGCCAGTCTCTAGCTCTTGAGTTTACTGATTGAATTGGACTCCATTTGCTGTTAAGACCTTTGGCTTTAGGGAAGGAACTGTAGAGTCCTGGAAGTTTTGATGTGTTGTCTTTTTTTTCTTTATGGGCTAAGAAATTTACCCAAGTTCAGAGTACAAGGAGGGTGATGTTTTACATGGTATTCCCTATTTAGGAGCAAGTGAGGAGTATTCGTGCTGCTGGTTTAAATCTCTCCTCTCAGCTCTGTGCTGAAGAACTGTGTTTGCAGTTGACATCCCTTATTAAAAAAAAGTCTTGAGTCTCCATGGTTACAGGATTTATTGTCGTTGTTCAGTTTCTAAGTCACATCTGACTCTTTGTGGCCCCATGGACTGCACGAGCCAGGCTCCTCTGTCCTTCACTATCTCCTGGCGTTTGCTTAGATTCATGTCCATTGAGTTGGTGATGCTATCTAACCATCTTATTCTCTGCTGCCCCCTTCTCTTCCTGCCTTCAATCTTTCCCAGCATCAGGGTCTTTTCCAGTGAGTTGGCTTTTCACATCAGGTGGTCAAAGTATTGGAGCTTCAGCTTCAGCATTAGTCCTTCCAATGAATGTTTAGGGTTGATTTCCTTTAGGATTGACGGGTTTGATCTCCTTGCAGTCCAAGGGACTCTCAAGAGTCTTCTCCAGCTCCACAATTTGAAAGCATCTGTTCTTCAGCACTCAGCCTTCTTTATGGCCTGAACTTTATGGTTACAGGATAGAGCCATTTAACACCAGAAGCAAGCAGAGCAATCAGGGGTGTGGGCAATAATTTGAGTGGGAATGATAAGGGCCCAAAAGGAGATGCAGTCAGGAAGTGGATCTGGATCTGCACGAGGCGCACCGGGGTTGGGCCTGTGGACTTCTCACTGAAGGACCTTCGTGTAGCCTCTGGATTCAGGAGTCTCTGCTGGCTCAAGTCTTAATGACATGCCTAGAGTGTTAGGTCAGGAAGAGATCCCTTCGTTAGCAAAGTCCACTTTCATGTCCCCTTCCAACTACTGGTTTTCACTTCTCCACCTTTATTATCTTTATGTCACTTGCCTAGAATTTCATCTCCTCTTCTAGAAGTTCACACCTGTCACTTTCCTCAAGGGCGCAGTCAAAACTCAGCTTTTCCAACATTCTTTTTATAGCCTCACCACAGCACTGTGTAATTTTGAACTTATTCTGCATGTAACTTGTAAGTGTTCCTTAGCGATTTCATTTATGTTTTGACTTCTGATATAGCACACTTGAGTGTTTGTATGTCCAAGTAATTAGAACTGGTCTGTGCACACTGAATTGTATGAACCACCTCATATTTGTTTTGAAACTTATTTTTATTGGAGGATAATTGCTTTACAATACTGTGTTGGTTTCTTCCATACATTGACGTGAATCCGCCATAGGTATACACATGTCTCCTCCCTCTTGCACCTCCCACCTCCCTGCCCATCCCACCCCTCTAGGTTGTCAAAGAGCACCTGAACCACCTCATATTAATGTTCAGTTGGGAGAGGGGGACAGTTATTATTATTTCCATTTTACAGATGATGACATTGAAGTTCGAGAGGTCCAGTGACTTAACCAAGGTCACATAGTCAAGGGCAGAGTGGGATTTAAAGCTGTATCTTCCAACTTCATGTCCAATATTCTTTCCATGACCACATACTACCTCTGAGCCTGATGGACCAAATAAATTCTGCCTTCAAAATTTAGAGCCATGATTTTTAAAAAACATAAAATCCTTCCTTAGAAGTATCTTTCTCAATAGTATGTCTTTTTCTAGAAAATAGCTTGACTTAGAGGAAAAGAGTAGGTGCAACCTTTGGGAAAAGATGTTCTCAAGGTTTACATATTCCTTTGTGAAGTATTTATCGAGTGCCTGTCCTGTGTCAGGCATCCTGCTGATTGACAGGAGTGGGAACAGGGTCACTGAAGACATGATTCCTATGCTTCCTAATCTCACAGTCTAGTGCCTGGGAGATGGGCACCACCATGGTTGTGGATTTCCTGTGTGCTTTGAATCTGGAAGACTGATGCCTACTGTGGGCAAATTTGACCTTCATTCACTAGAAATGAGATTATATTATACAAAAAGTAGTGTTCAGAGTGGGTGGCTGAATGGATAATCAATGCACACAACAGAATATTATTCAGTGTTAGAAATCATGAAAATCTGACATTTGCTACAGCATGTAGCATGAACCTTGAAGACATTATGCAAAATAAAATGTCAGACACAAAAGGAGAAATATTATATGGTTCCCCTTATATGTTAGGCAAATTCATGGAGACAGAAAGTAGAGGTTGCCAGGGGCCAGGAGGAGGGCAATGGGAAGTTACTGTTTACTGGGTGCAGAGGTTCCATTTGGGATGATGAAAATGTTCTGGAAATGGATAGTGGTGATGGTTGCAAAACATTATGGACCTACAATCAATGCTGTTGATTTGTATACATAAAAGTGGTTAAATTGGTAAAGTTCATGTTATGCATATTTTTGCTTGTTGTTTGGGCTTCCCTGGTGGCTCAGATGGTAAAGAATCTGCCTGCAATGCAGGAGACCTGGGTTTGATTACTGGGTTTGGAAGATCCCCTGGAGGAGGGCATGGCAACCCACTCTAGAATCCTTGGGTGGAGAATTCTCATGGACAGAGGAGCCTGGTGGGCTACAGTCCATGGGGTCGCAGAGTTGGACACAACTGAGCCCTAGCGCAGCACACAGCTTGTTGTTTTGTCTTCAGTCGTGTCCACCTCTTTCATGACCCCATGGACTGTAGCCTACCAGCCTCCTCTTCCCATGGGATTCCCCAGGCAAGAATACTGGAGTGAGTTGCCATTTCCCCCTTCAGGGGATCGTCCTGATCCAGGGATGGAATCCACGTCTCCTGCACTGGCAGGTGGATTCTTTACTGCTGAGCCACCTGGGAAGCCACAAAAATTAATTCTCCAGAATATTGTCAGATATATGCATAACCATGTTTAAGACAAGAGGAAGATGGACATGGTCATAGCAAACAGTCTCAGGAAAGCGAAGGAGACCTAGCCACCAACTGGTTTCCAGAGTGCAGAAAATATCAGATGGACAACCTCCTGTGAATGTGAACTGTGTTGCTAGTGTTCAGAGTTGCTCTGGCGAGGGTGGCAGCCCTGGACCAGGATCTGGGTGACTCTTGCACAGCTGATGGGGTAATGAGAAGAGCTGGTCTCAGAGAAATGAGAACATGTGTATTGGAAGGCTGCCTTTGCTTAATGTTCCACACGATCCAGGAGGCCAGATGGCATTTTATGTGGTTTTCACAACTGTGATTTTGGATTGATTACTAAACCTGTTTGTGTTCCTAGCCCAGCTCCCTGCCTCCTGCCTGGCTTTTAGCTTAACCCGAATTCTCAGAGCTGAGTCTGAACAGTCGCATTATACTTTTCTTCTTTCCCTTATTACTGTTGCCTTGGTGCCAGCCCCTACAACCTGATTCAGACCTATTTGCCTGCCCGGAGTCTAACAGGGTAAATAAAATCCGTTTTCCAACAGGTCTGATCAAATGAATGGCTTCCACTTTGCATTGTGTTCAATTCCAGACTGATTTTTTTCTTAGTTTGGATCACCCGCTTGATGTGTTATGAGAGGAAAACACATGATCCTGTGTTGACTTTTCCTCACCCGGTTGGCTTCCATCATCAGACGATGTTTTCATCGGAAAGGCAAATTTATTTTATGTTTAATGTAACAAAAAACAGAATATAATCATAAAAGTAATAAAAGTTAATATTTGAATTTTCAAAACACTTTTCACATAAATAATCTCTTTCAATCCTGACAATAATCCCAAGGAGCTGAGCAGATATTTGCCCACTTCATCGGAGGAACTGAGGCACAGAGATGTTACATAGTATGCCCAAGCTGGCCCGGCTAACACTGGCTAGAGCTGGATCTGGAGATGATAGCTTCTGGGTCTACATCCAGAATTCTTCCCACCAGCCCACTCTACCTACTGGAAGAGAAAATCCAATTTATTAAATTTAATAATCCAATTTATTAAAAAAGTCATAGACCTTATTTAATATTATTAATATTTGCTCAGTCGCTTAGTCATGTCCAACTCTTTGCAACCCCATGGACTGGAGCCCACCAACCTCCTCTGTCCATGGGATTTTTCAGGCAATAATACTGGAGTGAGTTGCCATTTCTTCCTCCAGGGGATCTTCCTGACCCAGGGATCGAACTTGCATCTCTTGTGTCTTCTGCATTGGCAGGTGGGTTATTTACCACCTGGGAAAAATCCTCTCTCATGTTCTTTGTTCTTTAGGAACGCCTGTGACAATGGTCTGCACTGGACCCAGTTTAACAGACTCTTTTCCTGAGTCAAAGAACAAGCAGTGTTGGGGGAGAGAGCCTGAGAGAGGAGACTGATCTTGATAGAGGACCCGCCTTGCCCCTTAAATTGTGGATTCAGAAGGGAGTATCTTCTTCATCTTTCCTCTTTGGGCACTTTGCCAATGCTTGATGCAACAGCAACTCAGTAACTATGTGTTGAGTGGAGGCTCTGAAGATACCAGTTCCTCCTTCTGAGGAATTAGATTGATTGGCTCTGTGAACGTGTATTTTATTAAGATTTTGAACATAACTCATTCATAATTTCTTCTCCCCTTACTTTTAAAGGAGGTTTTTCATGTCTTTAGTTCAAGTTCCTCTTAAAACACAGCCATCATTCTTGCACTTGTCGAGGCATGGATGAACTCATCTGGGTGAGAGGACAGTGAACTGTGGTGGCCGTACTGTGGGCCCCTTTGCCTGGTTTCCTTGGGCTCTCCCGCTTCCCGAACTATGCAGGAGGTGAGGTGGGGGCTCTGGGTTATTACAGTGATATATCTTGGAACTGAGCTTGAGCAGGGATCATCCTGTTTCCTGTTGGAATTGATTTTCTGTCCAACTTTCATTTCCTATTGTGCATTCCTTTGGGGTCAGAGCAGCTTTGTCAGACAAAAGCAGGGCTTTCTCCTCTGGAGATATTCCTGGATTCTCTGTGTGTTTATATAAGTGGATAGCCAGGCAGTGCAATAAAGTGGCTGCCTGGCCAAATTCTGGCTTACTTGCCTGGTTGGACTCTGGGGGTTGGACTCAAAGAGCTTTAGGACTTGGGCTGGAGTCCCAGGTCGTCCTGTCCCTTGCCCTGTATCTTAACATTGTGGGCTTTTATTCTCTGACACCTGTATCAGAGAGCTCTTCAGAAGAGAGGAAACGTTATATTGCTGTTATCATTTCAAATGTTTACTGCTTAAATGAATCTGGTTCGAAGCTGAAACAGACTGTTGGTGAACCATAAGGCTGAATCATTTCTCAAAAGAAATCTCTGACCCATGCTTCTGCCTTCCACTGCCTGATTACTTCCTGATCAGTGTTAAGATGACAATCTCCAGGTTGCCAAGATGTGTGAAAGCTAAATCTGTAGCATCCTAAGATGCTGAGTGGAATCTGCTCGGTTGTTCCACTTTCTGTGTCCTCAGTATCCGCTCCTCTTTTTATTGCTCTGCCGTACCCCCGTGGTCTCTGCAAGTGTTCTGGGATGTGTTCATCAGCTAGAATCACGGTGCCAATAAAGAACCATTTTACTAAGTAGAGCAAAGATGAGGAATTTTGTCTGATCTCTTGTTGTGACTTAGTACCTCGTTAAGCAGTCATTTTCTATCATATTTCTTGGATTTATGCTTAGTAGACGACGTTAGTCCATTTGCTGCTTCACAAGCAAGGCCCTGTTTGTTGATGTGTGATCATATCAACAGGATTATATCTGTCAGCATGTTATTATCAGTAGTAGTCAGAAAAATCTAATATAAATTTACTGTAATGCCATAAAGGGTGCCAGTCTTGTGGGCCTAACTAATCTCTTGCTGGGAAAGAAAGCCAGTGATGTGGTAAAGGATTTGAAGGACTTGTTTTGGAATTATTTCTAAAACATGAGGGTTGATAGTATACAAACATGTCCAAATGAATAGAGTCATGTGAAAGCATCCAGTTTTATTCAGCCATAAATTAGATGTTGTATTCTCTGGATATAGGATTGAAGGAAGGTGGTTTTCCATAAATTCAGCAACAGGGAAGGAAATAGCTTTCACTCTAATCCACCCCCACCCCCTTTATGTGTCATGGACACAGCAAGAAACATTGAGGATTTACCCAGTATATCAGAGAATCATGGTTATTTCTTTCAGGTTATGAAGAACTGTGTCATTGTAGAGAAAGGAATGGTCATCTACATAGTGATTAAGAAAAATAGAATAAACCAAGAGATTTGAGTTCTGTTCTCAGTTCTGTTTCTAACATGTTCAGAGACCCTGAGCAAATCTCTTTATTGTGCCGGACCTAAATTTCCTTGTTTGTGAAAAGATATTTTCAGACGAAATGTCCCCAAGGATCCTTTTCAATTCTGACATTGAACTCAATACATCAACTCCCTTCATTTATTTACTCAATCTTAGCAAAATTAATTTGGATGTGTTAATGGTTTGCATCCGGGTAATTACTGCTCACACACCTGAAGAATATCTGGCATGCTGGTGGTTTCTGATATTAAAGTGTGGTGAAGGACATGTGAAATTCCTCCCCAAAACTAAAACTAGAAGCAACTTCTCTTTTAGAGCAAGTGCTAGTGGAATAAACATAAAGGCAGTATAGCCAGGCCAGGCCCTTCCGTCCCTTCATCAAGTCCTGAGGTTTCAGAGTCAGTCGTTCCTGGCTCTCATGCCATGAAATGACATCCTGTCCGGCTTTTTGACAACATGTGAAGGAGGAGGAAGTGTGAGGTTGTGAAGATGCACCCTCTCTCTCATCTGTGGCTTCACCGCAGAGCAAGTGTGATGCTTCTCAAGTTAAGCACTTGGTTGGAAAGTTGTCCAGCTCTGCAGTCTCCCCCAGTTCAGATGAGGGTCCCTGGGGAAATTCACAGAAGAGCAGGTCCCCTTACACCAAAGAAAAGTTAAAAACATTCCAGTTCCAGCAGCATAATCCAGCCACATACACAGGGGACAAAATTGGCACTGTCTTTTGGAGAAAGGGAAAACACTAATAACAAGTAAGTCTGATGGGATTTTGGAAGAATTTCAGTCTCATTCTTTTGTGATTCCCTGGTGGCTCGATGGTAAAGAATCTGCCTGCAGTGCAGGAGACCTGGGTTCAATCCCTGGTTTGGGAAGATCCCTTCGAGAAGGAAATGACAACCTGCCCCAGTATTCTTGCCTGGAGAATTCCATGGACAGAAGAGCCTGGTGGGCTATGGTGCATGGGGTTGCAAAGATTCAGACGCCGACTAACACTTTCATTTTCTTTTGTGGTACTGGAGAGCTAAGTTTTAATCTAGTCACTGTGGGTGTGATGGACGCTGATAAATAGCATGGTCCACTCTCTTCCCTGATCAATCTGGGTGCTAATCAAGACCAGAAAAAGGCTCAAGAATTGATAGCCAAAATGATGAGGAGGATATTTTTACTCAGGAAGATATGTCTGACCAGTAGTACAGAATGGATTTAGCATCATTTTAGATCCTTCCCTTGAATCCTCAGAAATATTTGGTTTCACTGACTGAGGAAGAACGATCCCATCTCTTCTTTACTCTTCTCATCTTTGGGTGTCCTTTTCTCTCCTTCTTTCTCTGGGTGTCTGCTCAATCGAAATCTTCATTCGTTTACAGATAAGCCTAAATTGAAATAAAGTCAAATATCCCCTCATTCTGCAAGGCTCTCTTATTGGTGTCCTAATTTTCCACCCACTGTCCAACTTCCTGAAAGAAAAGTCGGTACTTGCAGTATCCACTGCCTCACAACTAACTCACTCCTTAATGCTCTGCTGCTGCTGCTGCTGCTAAGTCGCTTCAGTTGTGTCCGACTCTGTGCGACCCCATAGACGGCAGCCCATCAGGCTCCCCCATCCCTGGGATTCTCCAGGTAAGAACACTGGAGTGGGTTGCCATTTCCTTCTCCAATGCATGAAAGTGAAAAGTGAAAGTGATGTCTCTCAGTCGTGTCCGACTCTTAGCGACCCCATGGGCTGCAGCCCACCAGGCTCCTCCATCCATGGGATTTTCCAGGGAGGAGTACTGAAGTGGGGTGCCATTGGTCGTAAATTCTTACCTTGCCCTGAAACCACTTTATCAAATGTGGCAACAACTTACTGATGCCCAAACTTAGTCACCAATTCCTAAGCTGTTTTGTGGACCTTCATTGTCTTTTTTTTTTTTTTTTTTTTAATAACAACATCTGACACTGTTGATCTTCCATTCTGGAAAATCTTTTCCTTCTCTGGCTTTCTCTAATAGGGTTATGATGAGTCTTGTCAAGCGATGTCTAGAAAGCACTTAAAAACCACTCACAGAAACTCACTCAATAAATATTAACTGAAATTATCATTATTCTGGACCACTGTGCTTTCTAGTTTTTATGTTGCCTGTTTCTTTTTTGTTGATTTTATTTATTCTTTTTTAAAAAATTATTTATTTTTTAATTGAAGGATAATTGCTTTACAGAATTTTGTTGTTTTCTGCCAAACATCAACATGAATCAGTCATAGGTATGCGGATGTCTCCTCTCTCTTGAAGCTCCCTCTCTTCTGCCTCCCCATCCCACCTCTCTAGGTTGTTACAGAGCCCCTGTTTGTGTTCCCTGTGTCCTACAGCAAATTCTCATTGGCTATCTGTTTTACATATGGTAATGTAAATTTCCATGATTCCATTTACTCTTTCTGCTCTTTAAATAGAGACATCTCCTTTGCTTCTGTCCTTAGCCATCTTCCCTCTTAAAAGGCACACAGAGTGAACTTTCTATTAAATTAAGTTTAAGCTTCAGAGCCTCCTATTAGCGTGGGTCACTTCCAAGGTATTTTTGTTTTTGTTTTTTAAGCGTTTCTTTAAAAAAAAATTTAATTTAACTTTATCTTATTTTTGGCTGTACCGGGTCTTCATTGCTTCGAGCAGGCTTTCTCGAGTTGTGGTGCACGGCCTTCTCGTTGCAGTGACTTCTCTTGTGGAGCGTGGGCTCTAGAGCACAGGCTCAGTATTTGTGGTGCACAGGTTTAGTTGCTCCACAGCATGTGGGGTCTTCCCAGACCAGGGATCAAGCCCGTGTCCCCTGCATTAGCAGGTGGATTCTTCACCACTGGAGAAGTCCTGTGTAGGACCTTTCAGTTCAGTTCAGTTCAGTTCAGTCGCTCCGTCGTGTCCGACTCTTTGCGACCCCATGAATCGCAGCACGCCAGGCCTCCCTGTCCATCACCAACTCCCGGAGTTCACCCAGACTCACGTCCATTGAGTCTGTGATGCCATCCAGCCATCTCATCCTCGGTCGTCCCTTTCTCCTCCTGCCCCCAATCCCTCCCAGCATCAGGGTCTTTTCCAATGAGTCAACTCTTCGCATAAGGTGCCCAAAGTACTGGAGCTTCAGTTTTAGCATCATTCCTTCCAAAGAAATCCCAGGGTTGATCTCCTTCAGAATGGACTGGTTGGATCTCCTTGCAGTCCAAGGGACTCTCAAGAGTCTTCTCCAACACCACAGTTCAAAAGCATCAATTCTTCGGCGCTCAGCCTTCTTCACAGTCCAACTCTCACATCCATACATGACCACAGGAAAAACCATAGCCTTGACTAGACGGACCTTAGTCGGCAAAGTAATGTCTCTGCTTTTGAATATACTATCTAGGTTGGTCATAACTTTTCTTCCAAGGAGTAAGCGCCTTTTAATTTCATGGCTGCAGTCACCATCTGCAGTGATTTTGGAGCCCAAAAAAACAAAGTCTGACACTGTTTCTACTGTTTCCCCATCTATTTCCCATGAAGTGATGGGGCCAGATGCCATGATCTTCGTTTTCTGAATGTTGAGCTTTAAGCCAACTTTTCCACTCTCCTCTTTCACTTTCAACAAGAGGCTTTTTAGCTCCTCCTCACTTTCTGCCATAAGGGTGGTGTCATCTGCATATCTGAGATTATTGATATTTCTCCCAGCAATCTTGATTCCAGCTTGTGTTTCTTCCAGTCCAGCATTTCTCATGATGTACTCTGCATATAAGTTAAATAAGCAGGGTGACAATAACAGCCTTGACGTACTCTTTTTCCTATTTGGAACCAGTCTGTTGTTCCATGTCCAGTTCTAACTGTTGCTTCCTGACCTGCATACAGATTTCTCAAGAGGCAGGTCAGGTGGTCTGGTATTCCCATCTCTTTCAGAATTTTCCCCAGTTTACTGTGATCCACACAGTCAAAGGCTTTGGCATAGTCAATAAAGCAGAAATAGATGTTTTTCTGGAGATTTTCAGCTGAGTTATTTAACTACTGTTGATTGAGACTCCTCCTCTTTATACCCAACTTTGCCCTTCCTCACACTTCTGTCAGGTGGCGACGGAGTAGCTGTGGACATTTTGACTTGAATGAAAAAGACAGGTGGTATGAAATGTTGGCAAGGATATGGAGAAACCGAATTTCCACACACTGTTGATGGGAATGTATAATGCTGCAGTTACTATGAAAAATAGCTTCGGAGATCCTCGAAATGTTAAACATAGAATTACCATATGCCCCTAAAATCCCACACCTTGGTGTATACCCAAGAGAAACATGAAGGAAAGTCCACGCAAAAATCTGTCCACAATTGTTGATGGCAGCATGACTCACAACAGTCAAAAAGTGGCCCATTGACCGATGAGCGACTAGTCACAATGTAGTTTGTCCATAGAGCAGAGTATTATTTGGCAATAAGAAGGAATGAAGCAGTGATACACACCACAGCATGGATGGACTGCGAAAGCATTATGGTATGCCCCAAATACCCCAAACTGTATGGTCCCACTTTAATGAAATTTCCAGAATAGGCAAATCTGAAGAGAAGTTCAGTAGATCAGTGGTTACCAGGGGCTGAGGTGGAGAGTGACAACTAAAGGTAGGGAGTTTCTTTTAGGAAGTTGAAAGTGTTCTCAACTTGGTAATGTGTGCACAACCCTGTAAACATTTCAAACCCCAGAATTTTATTATTTAAATGGGTGACGTGTGTAGTATTTGAATTGTATCAATTAGAGCTGTTTGAAAAATGTGGGAAAAAAAAGTTTATCCATTGCCTTTAAATAAAGTTCAAACTCCAAGGCTTGGCTTTCAAAGTCTTTTATTTATATGGTACATTTTTCGTCATCTATACATTTGCAAACCTTACATATTATTCAAATGTCATCCTTCGTCAAATTGGATGTGACTTCTTCTAGATAGATATTCCATTCACCCCTCTCCTGCAGCCCTCAGCATAGTCTGCCTCATGTCGTATTTATTTCTGTATTTGTCTTATTATCTACATCTGTTGGAGAGCTCTTTAAGACCAGAGAGTGTGCCTGTTCATGTTAGTGACTGGCCCCTAGTCTTGTCTGGCTGGTACGTAATAAATGTTTACCACTGGATAGAATGAATGGATTATGGAATTATTAGAAGTGACCCTGGATATGACAGTCTCTTTACCTACCTCTTTCACAAGGGTCTTTCAAGAACAATGAGAGATCAAGCGTGTGAAGACATTTTTGGAAACTCTTAAAACTCTAACTGTGCAGGGTATTATTATTATCTGTAACCCTGGTAACTATTCAAATTAGTGTCAATTAACTTTTGGCGGCACTCTGGAGCTGCTTTATCGTCTGTGTTAGTTTGTCAGATGAGGTAATGCACTCTTTCTGGGTACAGTTGTCACTAGAGAGACGGGCAGCATTTCATAGTTGTAAACAAAACTGTCTCGTGTGCGCGATCATGACAAAGAGGGAATAGGATGCCAGCAGCTCTGTGAAAACACTTCAATCCATTTCAGCAAGAAGGAATTGTGATCTGGTAAGTAAATTAGTGTTCTCTGTCCTCAGCTCTTGCTAATGAGGGGGCCCCAGAGACTTCTGGCCCCGGGGGATAAGCCCCTGAGATCCATTCAGGTTTGGTTGAAAGCTCCTTTTCTTTAGGGATCTTTATTTTAAAAACAGAATTCTTTAAGCAAATATATTTATCAGCTTAGAAATATTTCAAATATACAGAAATGCGCAGGGAGTGATGTAACAAACCAACCTACCGCTCATGTTTAACAAATGCTAGCTTTTTGCCATATTGGCTTTGGATTTTTTCTTTTTGATGAAAGACATTTCGAAGACAGCTCATTGAATCTTTTCTTCCCCTCCCCAATCCCACTTTCCTTCTCCCTCTTCAGAAGTAATTAGTATCTTCTCCCAGGGATCTTTAACTTGTTAATCTTTCAGCCCAACTTTGATGTGAATTGTTAACGTTTTGAGGCCAAAACTGTTATCTGCAATATTCAAAGTCCACCTTTGAGCCCGTTAAATGAAAGTTTTCCCTGAGTCAGTTTAAATCAGCCCCTGGGTAAGGGGAGGACACTCTATAACTGTGACTCTTATCACCACATTCCTAGAATTCTGGGAAGAGTAAAGAAAAGGCAATGTGGTCTTGTCTTTGAAATGTGGAAGTTAGGTGACAGCTGGGGCATTTTGGATACGGCAGGTATGGTGCATTTAACAGACTATCAAAATGCAGAGCAGTCTGGTTTAGTAGTTGTTTTGGAGAAAATGGCAAGGTGTTAGGTCCTGGAGAGAGAGAAATAAAATAACCTAGATGGGGATGGATACCTTTGTATGCCTGCCTCATTCAAAAATAAACTTGAGGACTTGAGATGTCCTTTTTTTTTTTTCTAATGTGGATTTATTTACTTGGTTTTGGCTGTGCTGGGTCTTCGTTGCTGTGTGGGCTTTTTCTCTAGTTGTGGCTGGCGGGGGCTACTCTCTAGTTGTGGTGTGCAGGCTTCTCTTGTTGCAGAGCACAGGCTCTAGAGTACCACAGGTTTGAGTAGTTGTAGCACGTGAGCTCAGCAGCTGTGGCTCCTGGGCTCCAGAGCACAAGCTTAATAGTTGTGATATACAGGCTTAGTTGGCCCTCGCAGGTGGCGGTAGTGGTAAAGAACCCACCTACCATGAGATGTGGGTTCAATCCCTGAGTCAGGAAGATCCCCTGGTGGTGGGCATGGCTGTGCTGCTTAGTCGCTCAGTTGTGTGCGACCCCATGGACTGTAGCTGGGATTCTCCAGGCAAGAATACTGGAGTGGGTTGCCATGCCGTCCTCCAGGAGATCTTCCAACCCGGGGATCAAACCAGGTCTTTGCATTGCAGGTGGATTCTTTACTGCCTGAGCCACCAGGGAAGCCCATTAATACTGGAGTGGGTTGCCTATCCCTTCTCCAGGGGATCTTCCCAACCCAGGAATCACACCAGGGTCTCCTGCATTGCAGGCAGATTCTTTACCACTGAGTCACCAGGGGAGCCCTTGAGATGTCCTTTTAAACTACATGCAATAGAACAAAAATAGGGATGAGGTGCGGAAATGGAGATGAAGGGAAGATGAGGGTGGGAATAATAAGTTCAACCCTAAGGTAAGATCAGCACATGGGTGAACTTTTCTCTAGAAGTGATCCACACACCTGGTCACAAGCTTCGCCATAGACAGTGAAGGCAGGTAAAGTCATCAGTAACCCAATCTGGGGCCGTGAAGATAAAGGCAAACCAGTGGCCCAAAGAAGAATATCTGTAGCACAGATGCCTGAGAGCCATTTCTTTAAGGGTGTGGTGTCACTCTTGGTGGAGTGGTGAGGGGGACTGACTAAAACATTGTAGAAAAGTACTGCAGTGCTCTGGAGTGGTGTATACCACGTGTGGGGAGCATGGCTGAGGGTCACAGTGGTCAGTGTGCATCAGAAATGCCTGGAACCAAGGGTTGTCCGTGCTGATAATGCTGCTAGTGGCATGGAGATGGTTCATTTCATATGTCAACTTGTCGAGCCACGGGCACCCAGATATTTGGTCACGAATCATCCTGATGTGTCTTTGAGGGTGGTTTTGGGTGAGATTAGCATTTGTATCCATAGACCTAGTAAAGCAGATGCTCTCCCCAGTGTAGGCGGGCCTTGTTCAATCAGTTGAAAGCCTGAACAGAACACAAAGGCTGACCATCCTGTGAGGGTCTTTGCTCAACTCTTTGCTCTCAGATGTCTTTTTTTTTTTTTTCCTTTTCTTTTCTGTCTTCAGACTGGAAGTGAAACATTGGGTCTTCCTGGATCCACCAACCTTCAGACCAGCTTTTCCCTATATGGGAGTTGTTCTACTGCCTGCTTTTTCCTTTTTGATTGTCTATTTCCCATGATCCTAACTTCAGCTCAGAAGGAGTGGAGCTCTGTGCAGGGCCAGAGAACCCCAGCACGGTGGCTGGGTCTGGAGCCATTCACATACAGTCTGTGCTCCGTAAAGCTGCTGCTGATGCCTGGACTGCTCATCCTTTTGTCATTTCCCGAACAGACTGAAAACCATTTCAGGGGAGTTAGCCTTACCTGCTCCGTCTGCATCAGCCTGGTAGGATCAGCCTGGCTGGGTTGGGCTAGGGTTATAAGTGTGGCAGATTGAAGGTCTCCTGGGATGGTGGGTTGGGGAGAATGGGTGGGTGAGTGGGAAAACAACTTGTTCAAGCTGTGAGGAGCACAGCCTCTGTCTGTATGGCCAGGTCTGCCTCCAGTGTGGAGATGGCTGTCTGCAGATATAACGGGTGCTGGGATGGGAGGACTCGGCTGATTAACTACTTCCTGGCTTGTCCCTTCTGCAGCCTTCCTTCCCACCAGGTAAATATTGCTTAGACACCAGGTTCTGATTAAAACTACAGGATGAAACTTGTACCAAGGATACAACTGATGGTCTGTGTCAGCTTGTTGGAGTTAAAAAATATATTTTAATTTGTTTAGCTCTCTGGGGAAATTATCTGAGGCTGCGTGTGATAATCAACTTTCACGTGAGCTTTCAAAACCCTGAAATTATTCGAGCCACCAAATGAGATTTTTTTCAATCTACATGAATACAGGAGTGTTTTGCCCCAACCCCACTTTTTTTTTGAGTCGGGGAGGAGGGGAGATTAAAAAATTTCTAATTCATTCCTCTCCTTTTCCCCTAGGACACTATCGTTAGCAGTTGTAAGAAAATGAGCACACTAAGGTATATCTTAGATGGCATTTTCACATATATTTTCCATTTTAATTTTAAACTCTACGCCAACTCTTCAAGTTGTAGCGAGTATGGCTCCCCCTTTTATAGAAGAAAGTGGTCTCTGAGCACTTATGAGATTTGCCCAAGCTCTTAAGCTGATGGGTTGCAGCGTCCATACTAGAACCCAGTTCTTCTGGCAGCAATCTTGATGCCCTTTCACCCCACCAGGCTGTCTCAGATAGTAACAGTGATAAAGTATTTATAGAAGAATGGAGTATGGGATTAAGATGGGTTTACATTGTACTCCACCTGCATTAGGCAGGATAAGCTAAGTTAAGCTGTGGTAAGACAAAATTCCAGTGGTTTAACTTGTTTATACGAGGTCCCCTGTGGGTCCAGGTGACTCTCTGGGACAGTTGCCCTCCACTTCTCCAAATTGCTTTAATCTCATGACTCCCATGTCACCATGAAGCTTCAAGGGTGCACCGAGGCAGAAAAAGGGGGACAGAAGAATTGCAAGTTGACTTTTAGGTGCTTCAGCCCAAAAGTAACAACATTTAATGCCAGTTGCATGACCCTGCTCAACTGCACAGAGGTCGGAAAACTTTGTCTTCTGTGTGTCCTGGAAGGCGAGGAAAGCCACCAATACTGGTGAGCACCAGCAATAACCACCACTCCATCCACAGGCCAAAAAGCCTGTCCTGTAGAGCAGGACCTCTTTGGACAAAGACCAATGTCACAGATCATGAGGAAAGTGTTCATAGTACTGGAAATTACTTTGAAGGGACATCCAAGTATTTGACAGCTATTTAGCAGATATAAACCGTGCGACCTCTCCTAAGCATCTGTGATATGGTTCAAGGATGGTGATTTCTGTTTTATAAACACCATTTTCCTAATTAATCCTTCAGTGATTCTCCCCTCCACCTCCCGATCCTTGTCCTGAGGAAACAGTTAAAACTCCTAACACAACTAAGTCCCATCCTGATTTGGCCCCTGACACCTTCTCCAGTCTCATTTTTCACTGCTTCTCATACCATATCCAGGCTTCCCCAGTGGCTCAGTGGTAAAAAATTTGCCTGGGATGCAGGAGACATGGGAGACTCAGTTTTGATCCTTGGGTCAAGAAGATACTTTGGAGTAGGAAATGACAACCTACTCCAGTATTCTTGCCAAGAAATATCATGGACAGTGGAGTCTGATAGGCTACAGTCCATAGGGTCGCAAAGAGTTGGACACGACTGAGCTCCTGTACTCACACACTCATACCAGATCCAGGATTATGGAACTCCCTTCAGCTCTGCCCAGTGAGCTTCCTCTTTTTTCCTCCTGGTCTGGACACAAGCTATTCCCACTGCCTAGCAGTACTTCCTCCCAGCGCCTCCTACTCTTAGTCATGTTTTCAGGCCCGTCCTCTCCTGCCTGGATTAAACCCCTTCCTATATACTCTGTCAGCCTCTCTGTTCAGCCAGTGGACCTTTGTAATATAGTATCCTACTCACTTATCCAAGTCCCAACTAGATGGCAAACCCCTTGGGGTCAGACAGTGGGACAGATGGCAGCACTTGCCCTTTAGGGTTTATCCTCAGCACTGAGCTTAGCTATTGCATGGAAGCAATTGACTGTGTATTTGTTAAATAAACAAATGAATGGACATGTGAGTGAATGAATGAGACTTCACTAAAGTCTCTGGATTTCATGCTCTTCTCCACTGGCTGTATGGTAAGCTGTAGTCAAGATGGTCACTTTTGAGCTCTGATCACTATTTTGCCTACTCTTGGGGTCAGTGCACATTTGTATGGTAGCCTTGGTTTGCCTTATATTCTACCATTCTTTCTTAAAAGTGGTGGTGGTTGTTCAGTTGCTAAGTCATGTCTGACTCTTTGTGACCCCATGGACTGTAACACACCAGGCTTGACTGTCTTTCACCATCTCCCTGAGTTTGCTCACACTCATGTCCATAGAGTCAGTGATGCCATCCAACCATCTCATCCTCTGTCCTCCCCTTATCCTCCTGCCTTCAATTTTCCCAACATCAGGGTCTTTTCCAATGAGTTGGCTCTTTGCATCAGGTGGCCAAAATATTGGAGCTTCAGCTTCAGCATCAGTCCTTCCAGTGAATATTCAGGGTTGATTTAAAAGTGGTAGAAATATCTTACATTTCTAATATTAAATAATCTTCTATTTTCCCTACAAGGTTAAATTTGTGGAATAATGCATGAGTATTGGTAAAGTGGCATTAGGTATCTGAATTACTTGACTATAATTCCCATTAGAGTTATTATTTAAAGGGCACTTGTTGTATGATGATACTTATAATGAGGTCCCTAGAGCAGTCAGGTCCATACGACAGAAAGCAGAACGGTGATGGCCAGGGGTTGGGAGGAGGGGGAGAGTGAGTGAGTTATTATTTAATGGGTATGGAGTTCCGTTTTGGAACGATGAAAACATTTTCAATATGGATGGGGTGTCAGTTGCACAACAATGTGAATGTACTTAACCCACTGAACTATACACTTAAAAAGAGTTGAAATGGTAAATTTTTATCCATCACAATAAAAACTTGATTCCCATTATAATGTATATCGCTGATTCCAAAAGTTCAAATAGAATACCAGTCTATGGTAAATGAGTACTCTAAACATGACTATAGACTGCAATATAATGTCACCTAATGAGACCACAGCCCACGGCATGTTACCAGGCTAGTGTGTGATTACGCTGCGAGAAAGTTTGCTGAAGCTGAGTACATTGTGGTTCCCTGGCTGCTTCTTACTTAGGAAAGTTATTCCCGAAACGAGATTCATTTTGATTCAGTAGAAACATTCTCCACCTTTTCTCCCAAGATGAAAATCCAGCTTGGTGGTTTCCAAAATTTT
The DNA here is from genome assembly GCA_006408695.1 of Aepyceros melampus. NCBI lineage: Eukaryota > Metazoa > Chordata > Mammalia > Artiodactyla > Bovidae > Aepyceros > Aepyceros melampus. The sequence goes on along the minus strand of SJXQ01012803.1, from coordinate 67,268 downwards.
TTTTGAACCATAGTTAATCTCTCTCTCTCTTTTTTTTTCTAATAGAATTTGCTTTAACAAAGTTTTAAACTATTTCCTACCCCTGCATTTACTAAGGAACAATTTGTTTGTCTCCACTCATCCCCTTTAAAATATCTAGACACATATAACCCCACCCAGCAGTGTTTGTATTGGCCAGCATGGCCAATTTCCTGACCTTGATTTGATATAATCACTCCATTTGATATAAAATGCTTAAGTATGAATAAAAGTGTGATTTCCGTGGGGCTTTGGACAGACACATACTAGCTCAAGGACCCCTATTATCATGGTCAAGCAAACCAGGGAATCTGCCTTTCACATCTTCCAGCACGTTTCCTTTAAAATAGTTCAGCCAGGGTGGAGGGGCTCCCGGGGGCCGGGTGATGGATGCCCCCAGTCAGGAGTGCATATTGGATCTGTTACGCGGAGGTGATGTATGGTTTCAGCAGTCCAGGGGTAATTTGGAGTTGCTGTACTCCCAGACTGGGATTTTGCTGCCATATTGTTTTGTGCTCTCCTGTGTTCAACGAGAGGAAAATAAATCTAGAAACCTGCTTTAAAAAGGGCATACTGTATCCAGTTTTATATAATGAAACGATCTTAAATGCTAAGCTTAATTTTCTTGTCTGTAGAAGGAAGAAATTGAACTAAGATCCCTTCCAGCTCTAGAAATTCTAAAATTCTACCTAACCCATAGCAATACTAAGGGGGCCTAACAGCCCTTACATTTTCCCTGTCTGGCAGGCCAGGGGGCTCATTGTCTGTGGGTTTTCAGGGGTTGTTGCTTTCCCTCAGGGTTGATTGATCTGTTTATGCTAAGCTTGAGGCTGGAGCTAGAAGGGAGGTCCTTTGTTTTGGGCACTGCTGAGAAAAACAGCCTAATCACCTAAACATCACGTTGGAGGAACAAAGTAACTCCAAAAGGAAGGGGATGGGCCTGTGCTTGGATTTTGAGTGAGGACCATGAAGGGGTGGTGGTAAGGGTACCTGGAGAGCTGTAGCCCACGGGGCTGTGAGGATGACCAGCAGAAAGGGATTTGGTTTCCTTAAATGCCCAGGGGTGGGATCCTCTCTGCAGGTTTCTGGGCATTTCCATGGAGCTCCCTCAGACCATGGTGCTGGGCAAGGGACCGCCCAGGGAAGGTGTTCTGGGAGGGCACGGGGCTCAGACACTGAGAACGTCAGCCTTTCTTGTTAGAAAGCCTGGGAAGTTTTCAGTAACTGGGAAGTTTAAAGATGAATAGAAAAAAAGTAAAACAGCGAAACTTTGCTAAAGTAGAATGGCCACGAGGTTTTATCTTTCTGTCTTCAGTGACCTTGAACAGTATGGGGACAGCGGGGATTAATATGTTTAAGCAAGTTAGTGTCTCTAAGCTAAAACTTCCACTCCATCTGATTTCTGGGTTAGAGCCTCGCCAGGCCTCTCTCAGAGATAGACTAATTGAGAAGTACTTGTTGTTCAACCACTGAGGCATGTCTGACTCTTTGCGACCCCATGGACTGCAGCACGCCAGGCTTTCCTTGTCCTTCACCATCTCCCTGCTCAGACTCATGTCCACTGAGTCAATGATACCATCCAACCATCTCATCCTCTGTCATCCCCTTCTCCTCCTGCCTTCAGTCTTCCGCAGCATCAGGGTCTTTCCTGAATCTATTGTTTTCCTTCTTCGTTTATATTGTCTCTGTGCCAAGGGCTAAGAATTCTGAGACAAGAATGAGGAGACCCTCAAGCATATTAAGATTTAACTCTGGGTCAGATCAGCAAATATTTATCAGGTACACACAAAAGACAGGGCCCTGAAAGACAGGACAAATCAATTAACCAGTATCAACACTTGTCACTGATCGGGCAAAAAAGGCAATACATGAATGGCTAGCAAATACAGGTGTGAATTCCACTTAGTTTCAGCAAGATGAAGGGAGAGGAAGCTTCTGGAAGGAGAGAATTCTGTGAGCACCAGTCTGAGTGTTTCTCTGGGGGCTTGACTACCCCCCTTGCTTCTCCAAAGGGCCCTCTTTACCCCGGGGCCGGCGGCAGCGGGGATGGGGTGTACAGTCTGACAGGTGGGCTTGCCCACTAGGGTCTGCCTGATTCCTGAGCTGTAGGTAAGAGAACGGTACTGGAATTGCCCCAGAGCTGAGCAGTGTCATTTCTGGTTGCTGACCTTTCCCAGCAGAGACTTTGCTGTGACTGGCTGAGATCGCAGGGCTAAGGCAGAAAGCAGCAAACATGAGTTTGGGGGACTGGTATACACATTACATCTCCAGGGAAAAGGCGGTTCTGAAAACTCCATCAGCTGTGCATAACTTATTTCCTCTGCCTGCTAGTAAATCTCATCCCTGAGATTCAACATGGCCAGATTAGTCAACATAGGCAAATCAACAAAACAAGGTGAAGAGAAAAAGGGTTTGTCAATAATAAGGACAGCTTTTACTATTTGAAACCAGTTCTCCCCAAATCAAACCAAACAAAAACAAAAAATCCAAAACAAAACTATTCCATTTTATTCCTGGAAAAGAAGGACACTTTTCTAAATAGGAAGAACATGGGGATATGTGGATCACGATTCTTCTGGAGATTTATAGCAACTTTTATATATCTTTATCCTTTGGTTAAGAAGCATCTTTAGCCTCGAGGAAAAATTTAAGGTTCTTGAAGTATACACTGGAAGAAAAAGCTGGGGGATTTTGGCAGTGGTGAAGAGAGAGAGAGGAACACAAAACTGAGTCTGCAGTAATTCTTTTATAGAAAAATGCATTCTGAGGTGCCAGGAGATTCAAGGAGAAGATGAAGCTCTCCTTCTAAGGTTAAAAGATCTGGCAGAACCATACTCTTCTCTGCAAGGAATAAGAGCTCTGTGAAGGTCTACAAATAGGCATTGAGAGAGGGGAGTGGGCTGGGAGGGCAGCAACAAGGAGGAAATAAAGCTGGTGGGAAGTATCTGGAGATCATGAGGGCTCTTAGCTAAGATGGGGCAAACTGGCAAGATGCCTATGGTTTTGATTTTGATGTAATCACTCTGCTACATAGACCCAAAGGGATTAATTCAGTATAGCTAAGGATATTCTTTTCCTTGAAGTTATAGCTGTCTGGCTATAAACAACAGAGAGCCAGACACAAGCTGAATGAAGGTCACAGGGCTGTATAATAACATGTCCGGATCCAGGTCACTCATGTGCTCAGACTTCTGAGACCTCTGTCCTCGGGCTGGACTTTCTGACTTCTGAGGCTTTTCTCAGCTGTCACCACTTAGTATAAATAACAGCCTGCTGAAGAGCAGGTGACAGTGTGGCATTTTGCGGGGCCACCTCTTGCTCAGCATTCTTCAGGAAGTCTCCTGTCGCTGGCCATGTGCCAGGCCTGACAGACAGCCGTGAAAACGACTTGCGTAAAGTGATTTTTTAAAATTATTGTTGAGGTTGCTTCATTATTACATCTTCCGTGCTTGGCAAAATAATTGCAATGCTTTTTCTTAAATCAAAAGAAAACACTGATAGAATGTTTTCCCATATTGGTATTATGGAACACTTCGTGATGTCTGAACTTTGTCTTCTTGTATGCATCTCTCCCGATCTCTGTCCTTCCTAAAAACGTGTGTCCACCAATTCCTGGGGATGAACTCTGATTAGAGTTGCGGGTTATTTTCCAGGATTTTTTTGAATAACTTTATCACTGTGATTCACTACTGATGGTGTCTCTGGCCCATTGCTCAAGATGAGTTGGAGAAGAGATCAACTGCAGCCAGTGACTTTGAGAAATATGTACATGGCAACATTTTGAGGTTTAGACTCATGTAAGTCCATGATATTTTTCTGTTGCCCCTTAGGTGTGGATCCATCAACCTGGAATGATTTAAGAGCAAGAAAAGACAGGCCAGTGTTATCATTCTGTCTATGAACACTTCAGAGAATATATTTGTTCCTACCAGTCTAAGAACTTTCCATAGTAACGAAGTGACATTTATTCAGGATTTTACTGTTCACAAAGGCTTTTACTTATATTACTGTATTTGAATATGATATGGTCAGCTCTGTGAGGTAGATCAGCCGTTTTTATTCTTCTTTGTCCCAGAGGAGAAACTGGAGGCTCAGTGGTAATGTGACGTACACACTGCTGTGTATTAGTGCTTAGGGCCAAAGATAGGCAGGCTGGAACCTTGAATCCCTCCACTACCTTTTAAAAAAATTAATAGACTTTTTTTTTTTTAAAGCAGTTTGGGTTTATAAAAAAAAAATGAGCAAGAAATACAGAGGGTTCCCATATGCTGCCTCCCCCACCCCCAGTTTATTTTATTATTAACATCTTGCATCGGTGTGGTGCACTTGTTATAACTGATGAGCCAGTATTGATATATCATTTTTTTTTCCTGTCTCTTACTTCTCTTTCCAGAATATAGGCAAACATTTTCGAATACAGTAATAATACCACCTTAAAATGAGACAAAAGAATGTTGTATTACATTTATAATGGATAAACAACAAGATTCTAATGTATAGCATAGGGAACTATATTCAATATCCTGTGACAGAGGATCATGGAAAAAATATTTTAAAAGACTGATACATTATTTACTAAATTCCATAGATTATATTAGGGTTCACCCTTTGTGTTGTACATTCTGTGAGTTTTGACAAATATGTAATAACAGGTATCCACCATTCTGAACCATAGAGATTAAGGGTTTCACTGCCCTAAAAATTCAGGGCTGTTTATTCAGCCCTCCTCCTCGCTCCCTCCCAGCAACCAGCGGATCTTTTAACTATCTGCAAGGTTTATCTTTTTCAGAATGTTACAGAGTTGGAATCATATAATATGGGCCTCCTCTTTCTTTATATCAACAATAATTGTTGTTCAGTCACCAAGTTGTGTCCAATTCTGCGACCCCACGGACTGCAGCACGCCAGGCTTCCCTCTCCTTCACCATCTCCCGGAGCTTGCTCAGACTCACGTCCATTGAGTCGGTGATGCCATCTGACCAGCTCATACTCTGTCATCCCCTTCTCTTGCCTTCAGTCTTTCCTAGCATCAGGGTCTTTTCAAATGAGTCAGTTCTTTGCATCAGGTGGCCAAAGTATTGGAGCTTCAGCATCAGTCCTTCCAATGAACTTTCAGGACTGATTTCCTTTAGGATGGATGGGTTGGATCTCCTTGCAGTCCAAGGGACTCTCAAGAGTCTTCTCCAACACCACAGTTCAAAAGCATCAGTTCTTTGGTGCTCAGCCTTCTTTATGGTCTAACTCTCACATCTATTCATGACTACTGGGAAAACCATACTTTTGACTTTATGGACCTTTGTTGGCTCTGCTTTTTAACATGCTATATAGGTCTGTCATAGCTTTTCTTCCAAGGAGCAAGCAAGCGTCTTTTAATTTCATGGCTGCAGTCATCATCTGCAGTGATTTTGGAGGCCAAGAAAATAAAGTCTGTTACGTTTCCATTCTTTCCCCATCTATTTGCCATGAAGTGATGAGACTGGATGCCATGATCTTAGTCTTTTGAGTGTTGAGTTTCAAGCCAGCTTCTTCACTCTCTTGTTTCACCTTCATCAAGAGGCTGTTTAGTTCCTCTTCGCTTTCTTCCATAAGGGTGATGTCATCTGCATATTTGAGGTTATTGTTATTTCTCCCAGAAATCTTGATTCCAGCTTGTGCTTTATCCAGCCCAGCATGCTGGCCTCTGCCTATAAGTTAAATAAGCAGGATGACAATATACAGCCTTGACACACTCCTTTCCCAATTTGGAACCAGTCTGTTGTTCTGTGTCCAATTCTAACTGTTGCTTCCTGACCTGCATACAGGTTTCTTAAGAGGCAGGTCAGGTGGTCTGGTATTCCCATCTCTTTCAGAATTTTCCACAGTTTATTGTGATCCACACAAAGGCTTTAGCGTAGTCAAGAATACTAAGAGTTTACTGTTTCTTTCTATTTGAGTTAAATTGTTTTCATGAAAGTATATATATACTTTTCCCCTCACCACCATCTCCTTTGCTGTTTCTTACCAGTGGTTGGAATATGGTCAATAGATTTATGTCTTGGTCAAGATGTCCTTGCTTAATATGACAAACCTAACTGTTCATGTCAATTTGAGTAAACTCCAGGAGATATTGAAAAACAGAGGAGGTTGGTGTGCATGGGGTTGCAGAGTTGGACACGGACTTAGTGATTAAACGATAACAGCAACAAAGCTGTTTGTGTATATCAAGAATTTTGCTCCTCTGGGGAAAATCAGCAAAATATAGTATATCCTACCTGTGATCTACTCTCTTGTAAACCTGTTTTACAAGAGAATTTTACTATAGCCATTGAGAAAACTGGGGCATTGAAAGAGGAAGAGGCTGAAGTGAAGACAGTAGGAGAACAGAAAGTGAACGCTACGTCTGTTTCCATCTGAGATGCTGATGACTTTAGCTGTGATTGGCCAGTGCCATGGAAAGAGAGCTCTACAGGAGAAACTTGCCAGTTAGTTCAGCCTTTTAGCGCAGAAGCTCTGACTGTTGGGGCTTCCTCAACCGAATTTGAGGAAGCCACAAATTGGATTTGATCCTCATAGGAATCAGTGACTTACGTTGGGACTCATTTTTAATTCCTGGAAAGCTTTGAGGCCCACAGGGAACCACTGGGTTGTGGGGAGAACCAAGACAGTAAGTTTAGATCTCATTTCCCTCTCACCCCCAAACCCAGGAAAAATCAGGTTCAACTGGAGGCAGATCAAACTCATGTTTTTGTCTGTTTTGTTTGACGGGACTGAATATGAGCATTGGCTGATGGAAGAGACTACGTTGTGAAGTCATCTTATAGTGGAGAGAGGAACTAGGAATGCACTAAGTAACTGATTATGCATTTGCTTGGCATTCTTAATTATTGTGGGTTCTCTGTTGCTTGGGTGGCCGTTGTTGACAATTTTTAGAGCGACAAAATGATCAAGGTACCTAAATATTTGAAAAGCCTTCTTGTTTTTTAACAACGATAGAGTTCCTTATTAAGAAGATAACCAAAGATAAGATAGCTAAGGATCAGATGGCCATGGATACATTGATGGCTAATTTACTCTTCTAAGTGCTGGTGTAATAAATATGGGTGTTTTTAACCTTGTCAGTTAGGTGGCAGCATAGTCTAGTAGAAAACAGTTCTAGCTTGTGGGTCAAAATTTCTCCAATTTGCTCCTAAATCCCTTATTGACATCATATTTGGGTGAGCCTGGGCAAGTCGCTTGAATTCTTTTGATCTCCCTTGCCAGGTCTGTAAAAGGAGAATAATCATAGCAATACTTGGCTCTGATTTGGGACAAATGAGGTAACACATACTGAGAGTTTCATTCTGGCAGTATACAACTTTGAGCTGTTATATAGGTATCCTGATTAAAAGCATCTTACCATTAATATTTATTTTATATGGCATACATATGTCTGGCTCTATATGTACACATACACTATTAATATTCAATACATGTATGTGTGTTCAGTACATATATGTGTGGTGTATCTATATGTGTGTGTATGTGTAGCTTACACTATACATGTGTCCTGTAGTTTGCAGTTTTTCAAAATTTTTTTTACAAGCTTTACCCCATTTGATTCTCCCAACAATCTCTCTGAAGGGGGATTTTTTGCATTCATTTTATACCTGTGATTGAGAGAGGTTATGCTTCCTGAAACTTGATACAATTACCATGATTTTAAAATCAAGGGAAAAGATCTTCAGTGGAGACAGAAGTCACAATTTTAAGTGCTTTTGTAACAAATTGTGAACAAGTGTGGAAAACTTTCAAGAAAATCATTAACCAAAATCAAGAAGATCAGCCTTTTGAAAAAGGTCTTTCTTGATGCAGAGACCCAACGGTGTCTTTCATTGAGCCATAAAATTTGCGTGTTAAATGAGATTCCTCATTTCCCGGGGAGGGTTCTGTTTGGGATGGTGTCCTTCAATCAACCTGAAAGAACTGCTTAAATCTGTTATTTAAGAAAGGCTCTAAAAGACTCCTACTCTCTAAGGTACCACTTTTTCATGTGGTAGTGTATTTGTTAATCTAGCCATCTAGTCATTTACTCATTCATTCACTCAAAAAGCCTTTACTAAACTCCTACTGCATGCGCTCAAGGACCAAGCTAAGGTGGGAAGCAGACAGTGTAGATGGAATTGGTCTCAATGCCACACAGTTTGGGCTGGCGGAAAGCACATTTTCAAACTTGAGATAAGTCCCATATGGTGAATGGAGTTGCTGAAAAGAATTCAAGATACATTGTTTAGGGAATCTGATCTTCAAGACGCACAGTCCTGTTCTTATAGAACTTTGAGGTGTACTAACTGGGTGAAAAAGAATTCTTTCAGTGGAAGCAATAAACAGTGATAGTGTTTCACATGAGGTTCACAAAGGTCATAGAAAAATCCCTTAGACCTGCAGAGAGAAGTTCTCCACATGGTGAGACGGCAGGGGCTGTGGGAGGTAGAATGGAGCTGGGTGCTCTTGGTTGGGGTTTATTCCTTTCTGTCTTCACATTCTCCTTAGCTCAGGGCCCAGGTCACTTGTCTATCTCCCTTGACTTGAGATGTCTCCTGTTCGGAGCGCTGCACAGTGTTTGGAGCATGAGATCTCTTGAGATACCTACCATGAGCCAGCCGTGCCTCAAACACATCATCACTGTGATTTCGCAGGCTTGTTAACACAAGAGAAGGATCCGAGATACCGTGTTCCTAAAGGAAAGTGCTATCTATTGCCCACCTCCTCACACAGTACCCAGCTTAATCACTTCCTCATCAGTAAACCCATAGCGTTTTTTACATATATTAAGTTGAACCATATGAAATTGCCATTGTTTACCATTTTGACCACAAAAACGGCAATTTAATATAGTTCAACCTACCATGTATGTTATTTAGATATGTATGTATGTTTTTGTAGACAATGGGATAGGACCACTTCATGGTTTATCTTTGAATACACATCACGTAGCCAAGTACCTGACATATAATAGATGTTTAATAAGATGGACTGCAAGGAGATCAAATCAGTCAATCCTAAAAGAAATCAGTCCTGAATATTCATTAGAGGGACTGATGCTGAAGCTGAAGCTCCAATACTTTGGCCACCTGATGCAAAGAGCTGACTCATTAGAAATAAGACCTTGATGCTGGGAAAGCTTGAAGGCAGGAGGAAAAGGAGATGACAGAGGATGATGGACTTGAATTTGAGCAATCTCCAGGAGATGTTGAAGGAGAGGGAAGCCTGGCATGCTGCAGTCCATGGGATAGCAAAGAGTCAGATATGACTGAGCAACTGAAATGAACTGAACTGGATAAGAGCTATATTAAAAGTTGGAAAAAGCTGAAAGTTCTCCTATATGGTTCTGTTGACTAAATGACAAATTGGTTGACTTTATTATCCAGCTAAGGAAAAGGACATTTAAAAAAAATCAGAATTACAGTTAATCACACCCATCTCCTGATTTATACATCTCTGCACTTCAGGTAGCACCATGATATATATAGATTTCTGAAGTATTTATGTTTTTAAAATGAAAGATCAAGAATCTTATTGGAAGGCATTCCAATTTAGGGGGAAGACCCTACAGTCCAGTGGAGGGGAAAAGTATCATTTTAACTATGAGCTAGCTCATTTGTTGATGTGAGCTTAAATAGAGGCTTTTCCATGGAATGCCACTTTGCCTTCAGCCCAGGAAATTGTATAGACAATCTTAAGAGTCCATTTCATCCAGACTTCAGATTCTAGAAATAGGTGCTTCAGTTGAACCCAGGGCTCGCTGTTGGCTGCAGGTTGTGATGGAGACTTTCCAACCAGAGCTGCCATGGCAGGCTTGATCATGACCTCTTACTCCTCTGAGGGCTACTTGGAAACCCCTGTCTCAGTTGCTGCTCCCTTGCTTTATTATTAAATGGAGAGAAAAGCAGGGCAGATGGTGAAAATGAAGTCAAAGTGCATGGTAAACTGGATTTGATGCAGAGATGGGCAGGAACACAGACTCCTTCTCCCCCACCACCACCCCAAAGAGTGTGTCTCCATAAAGATGAGAAATACCTAACAAGACCTGAGGATAAATTCTCAGGTGTATAAATTCTCCCAAAGTAAGGTGGGTTCTTTGCAGGGTGCAAATTTTGAACAGTCACCATCAACCTAACGGATATATTTCAAATGTAAATAAAAGTCATGAAGCAGTAACAGTTCGTCTCCTGACTTCATTTTTTGTTGTCACAGAGGTGTTCTGTTTAGAGAGAAAATAAGCTGTTATAATATTCCAACTGAAATATCAAGAACATGATTTAGTAGGTGAGTTATTTAGGGCTACTTAGCAAATAGCATTTCTGGATGGTGGCAAATGTGTTCTGCTCCTTCACATGTTCAATGAAACAGCCTTTTCTTCTTCTCACCAAGGTAGTTATCCTGTCCTCAGCCCAGAGACTCGATTTCTAACGGCTGTTGGATTTATTCCAGGGCAGCCGAGCACAGGTTCTGAACCATTTTCTTTTTCAATTCCTGTGGCTTCAGAATGCTCAGAAATGTTGACTTTTGCAAAGAGGCCAGGGAGGCTGCACGTGTGCCAAGACTTCTGCTGTGGGCTTGGCACAGGAGAGGCAGCTGAGAGGAAGGAGCGTGTGGGCCTTCCGTGGTGCACGTTTCTCCAGAAACTAATTCAGGACAATCTTGTGGGTTACATACGTCTAGCAGGCATTTCTCTGTCCCTAAGAATTATATCCATTATTGGAAAAATCCATCTATATTAATACCAATAAATCCATCTATTTATTATATTGATACTAATATTAGTATCAACACCCCCTTAATAGGTACATGATCAGGCCCCAAAAGGCCTAGCGATCAGTAGGAATCCTTCTCCCCTTCACATCCATCTCTCAACTTCTTTCTCTCTTATAGTTTTCTTTAAATCCTTAATTTCTTTGCTTTCTCTTCTCACTGTTCCTAGTCTGAAGAAGTTAAGATTGTGACGGTCACAGCAATGTTGGGACCAGGGGCAGAACTAAGTTTTGTGAGACCTGTCTTCCCAAGTGGCTTAGCAGTAAAGAATCTACCTGTCAAGCAGGAGACGTGAGTTCGATCTGTGGGTCGGAAAGATCCCCTGGAGAAGGAAATGGCAACTCACTGAAGTATTCTTGCCTAAAAAAGTCCCATGGATAGAAGAGCCTGGGAGGCTACAGTCCAGGGGCCACAAGAGTTGGACACGACTTGGAGACTAAGCAGCAGCAGCAGCAACAGCAACAGCAACAATAGCAACAATAGCAACAATGACAACAGCAACAGCAACGAGCCTTAAATGATTTAGGCGACCTTCTTAAAGAACAAGAATGCAGTGTTCGCTAACCTAATAGTGGAAAATGTTTTGCAGTGTATGCATGTATCCAATCATCATGTTTCTATACCTTCAATTTACATAATAATATATGTCACTTATTGTTTAATTAAACTGGAAAAAAAAAAAACAAAGAATACAGTTGACCTTGGGTAGACATTGCTAAACCCACCATCCCCAAGACCCAGAAGGGACCCTGCAACTGAGGACTCCAAAGCTGAAGCTTCCTTTATCTTGATGGTGTTCCATTTCTGGTTAAGGTTTCCTATTTTATTCCCCCTACCCCCACCTCACCCCATGCCTTATGTCAGTGGAACAGGTTTGAGGGTTTGAATCAAGGAGCCTTCCTTTATAGGGTAGTATCATTTCAGATGATTGAGGCATGTGGAATAAATGTAAGTGAGCCCAAATTACTCTTTTTATCTAAAGTGTTAGTTTATTCCAAGGCATACTTAAAGTATTAAAAATAGAATGAACATTAAATAGATTGATTTATTTATTTCTGTCTTATACTGGAGTATCATTGATTAACACTGTTGTGTTAATCTCAGGTGTACAGTAAAGTGGTTCAGTTATATATATACACGCATCTATTCTTTTCAAGTTCTCTTCCCAGAGCCCGAATTCCTCTGATTGGTTATCACGTGCGTTGTTTTAGCTCCTTTTCCTTTCTGCTTTGTTTTCCTCCCTGTGTTCTGGGCTCTCCCTCCTCCCAACTTTTAGCTATGCGATATCTCTAGAAGTCTACACTGGCTGGAAGACACAGCAGGAACTCTTGACCTGGATCTAAGAGGGCTCTGGGACCCTGGTGGAGTTGAAAGCAACTGCTTCATAGCATTGATCCTGGAGGAGTCTAGTCTCATATCTTCTAAGATGATGGCAAAACATCAACATGTTTTAGCCATCTTTTCAATTAAGTGTGCATTCCAGTGCCTTAAGATACTAGACTGATGGGAGAAAAAGTGAGTGCTTTATACTTTTATGAAGATAATATTTTTGGTGGTAAATGGGGTTTATCAGACCTCAAGAACTCGTGACTTCCAGATAATGATAGTGGGTTTGGAAGAATGTCCTTATCCTAGGCACAACAAGAAACCCTTAGCCAGTGTGCAGGGGAGAGTGGCAGAGAGCAGGACTGTCTGGTCCTGTCACAGCTGTCAGGGGAGTGACAGGTGAGGAGGGACAGGGAACCCCGAGTGTGTGGTTCTGTTGACAGGGCTATCATTACCTAGGAGGGCGTGCGGGGGAGCCACCTGGACGTGGGGAGGAAACACGGGCTTACTCACCCCTGTGCCACTTGGAGCATATCAAGATAGAGGAGCCATTTATTCCTTTTTTGGGTCTTAGTCCTAACATTTACAGAAACAAGGGATTCTGCCTGAATTAAGGGTCCCTGGCAACCCTCTGACTTGCTATCCTTTAATTAATTTATTTATTATTCAAAAACATCCCTATTAAGTAGGCCAAGATAGTGAGTTAGTAGCTGTCATTTTACTCTGTTAGACTTTGTCTTCTGGGTACCTTAGATTCATTTTTATCTGTTAATTACCTGGATGTGCTAAGCATACCCCGACACTGAATGCCTTTGTATAAGCTGTAAGCGTCTGGCCTTAATTCAAGCTGTGTCTGTGATATAGTTCCTACAGTTCTGAGAGTGGCCGGCTGCGCTGTGAACACCACCTAACACTAAGCTCCTTCTAGCCAAGATCAGGATGTGGTGATATGCTTAGTCCGTTTAGAAAGGCTCAGCTTCCACGAGACTGGAAGGACATGACTCTTGTGATTCCGTCATCAACCTCCCGCTGATGCCCACTCTGGCAGGGCCTTTCTCATCACAGGTATGATGGGCGCCAGGTATCAGACCACTCGAGCTGTCTCCCGTGGGGAGATTGTGAAGACAGGTGGGCGAGCGGCGGCTGGGAATTAGCCAGGATATTCCATTCACTCTGCAGTGAGAACGGCCTCCCTGTCACAGTCCTTTCTGTCCACGCATCTTCTGTGATGCATTCTGTGTTATTATTAATATATTATAATCTATTAGAGGGCAATTTTCTCTAATTTTCTGTCATTTTGCCGTTCTATGCAAAAGGCATTACATTGTGAATTAAAATGTGGGCATCTGGTTATCACTGGGAAAAAACCAGCTGAATTCACAGGCTCTCAAAGCGGCAGTATGTTTGAAAAGTTTTAACCATTTCTGTGATTTTCCTTTTTGTGAAGGTAGGGGCAGGAGAGGAGGCGGCCACTGGTCCTTAGAGAATATTTCAGCAGTGTGTGACTCAGCGAAACTGAATTGCTTTCACTGACTTAGTCTCGGGGTTGGGCTTCCTTCTCACTCCAGCATTGCCAGGCCTTGGAGAAGCATCTGATTTTCAGGGCTGTCAGCCCGCCACCTGTCATTAACACAAGTCTGAGAGAGAAAGACTCATCGCCAGTGCAACGAATTACAAGTGCAGAGACAATATATCCAAGTACTCGGTTATTCTTGTCCATGGTTGTAAAGCTTCATTCGTTCACCCGTACTGGTTCTCTTGGGATTTGAACCACAAACAGACGAGGTACCCAGAATGCTGGGAGCAGCGCCTGGGAGAGTCTGGAAGTCCAGAATGCCAGCCCAGGGTGTTCGCCATCCCCTGCCTGCCATGTTTCCAGGGGCCAGGTGGCTAGAGGCCATGATGATGCCCCTCATATATGCTCCTTCACCATTCACTTCAGTTCTCCGTTAACCTTCCCCTGCCACTCTCTCTCCCACGCGTGACCTGCGTGGGTGTGCGCCCAGTCACTAAGTCCTGTCTGACTCTTTGTGACCCCATGGACTTCCCCAGGCTCCTCTGTCTATGAGATTTCACAGGCAAGAATGCTGGAGTGGGTTGCCATTTCCTTCTCCAGGGGATCATTCCCAGGGATCGAACCCACGTTTCACCACTGAGCCACCCGGGAAGCCCTGTGTATGACCTAGGGGTTCGTCAAATGCTATCACAGTAGATACTAATTAAATCGTTGTCTGATAAACAATGGAGTGATATGTGTACAAAATAGAAAAAAAAAATTTTTAAGGGATTTTAATATTGTTAGCCTGCCTTATCTAGTCCACTTTGGCTGCCATGCTTTGTGTGGTGAGCTGTCCACTCTTAGCACACGGAGCCCCGCCAGGCTGACCTGAGGAGGGGAGTCAGGAGGGGGATGCTGTGCTGTCTGAGCAGAGAGGTGCTGTGCTGGGACCCCTCAGGCAGGGCAGGTGATGAGCAGCAGCATAGCTCCTGGGGAGTCGCAGACAGACGGCTCTGGACAGGCAAGGTGGCGGGATGCGGTGGCCGGCTGCCACGTGTGAAAATGAGCAGGGGGTGACGCGGCATTGGGGGAGGGGAGCAAGGGTGTCCCATGAGGTCTGATCTGTTCACTCATTCTCTCAGTGATTCAGATTACGTGATTAAGAAAACACGTTCATGGGTGAGGTGGGGGGAACCCCAGCAAAGACTGAATACTGAGAAGGGAACAGGAGGGATTAGAGATTCTGGAGAAGCAGGCTGGAAAGATGCAGCCTGAGGTGATGTGAAACCGCAGTCTGGAAATATGGCCATCCAGGCAGGAAACGCCTCAGAGCAGGAATACAGAAGTGCATCAGGGCTGGGGGAGTTCGTGATATGCTGTGGTGGTGGAAAGGGCCTGGGCACTTTGGGGTGACAGAAACACAGCTTCTCAACCTGCTGTGAGAGACAGAGAGCCTGGAGTCCTGTCCTTGCCAGAGAAGTCCAGGCCCTGGAAGGATGTGGAGACATGCCAAAGGTTTCTGAGAAGCACGGAGCCAGGTTGTGGGGGCTCCAGAAGACAAATTTTAGGTTTTTTTTTTTAAAAATGTGAACCATTTAAAAAGTCTTTATTGAATTTGTTACAATAGGGCTTCTGTTGTTCATGTTCTGATTTTTTTGGCCATGAGGCATGTGGGGTCTTTGCTCTCCAAGCAGGGATTGAACCCTCACCCCTTGCCCTGGAAAGTGAAGTCTTAACTATTGGGCTGCCAGGGAAGTCCCAGAGTTAATTTCAGAAGAGTTGTATAGGTCAACTTTGAGGAGCGACAGGCCCAAGTTAGGAAAAATTATAGCCCTTAACATTCTGTATATTTAAAATAAAAGAATAAGTAACTCAAGGAGCTTTTGCCTTCTGACATCCAAGACTTCAGGTGAAAATACAGATCTGGACATAGATGAAGGAAATTTGAAGTAACCAAATTTGTGGGAAACTGCATCCATCCCCAAATATGGTACTGTGTGGGGCACACACCTGAATTACTCTGCCTGGGAGACAGGGTTTCCCGGGAGCCCAAGCCTGGTTTGGGGACTGTGCCTTGATTGGTGGCTGTAGAGGAAAGGCTTGATTTTTCCACTGAGGTCTGGTTGACTGTGAGATTTTAGGTTGATAACTGGATATTGATGATAAATGGACAGGTGTCTACAAAGTAATATTCATCATATATGATTGTATAACGTAGGGTAATGCAGTGATGCACAAAATGTGACATTGTGTACTTCTTCCATAGGGAGGAAATGAAGGGATTTTCTTAAACTCAGATTTTGTGTTTAGACTAAATGGACATTAGGAAATAAAATATATGATTATGAACTGGACTGAGCTGCTGGGGAATCTTCTGAGGATACTTGTTTATGGGTGGTTGGAAGAGTGTGTGTGTAAACCTTTCTCTGAACTGTTGTGAATTCATTCAGGCAGATGACTGAAAAGTCTTACAAGGGCCAGATGAGAGGTGGGTATGGCATTTCAGGACAGAACAGAGGTTCTCACTATTAATGAGCATTCACTCCCTAGGTCTGGATTTATGTGTTGAAATATGTTCTCTCTTTAGCTTCTGAATGTCTGAAGTAAGCACTTCTTTTTAAATTTTATTTTCCCCCAGAAGATTCGTTACTGAAGGAGCTTTTGTTCGGTTAGCCTTCATCCCCTGGTTAGTGTCAGCCCCTCCACCGTTCTCTGTCCTATCCTGCACAGCCACTCTTCCCCCGTGGCTGACCCCCTACTAGTGTCTTCTGGCAGCTGTAGCTTCCTTTGGGTTTCACAGAGGTGACGGGGCCCTCACATAGGTCTGTGATGATTGTCTGTGCTTTGCACAAGACCGTGAGGTGTCCTGGCTGCTTTGCCAGCTTCCAGCAGTGCAACTGGCTTCTGCTTGTGGCTCAACAGTTCGTTGTTCCTTGGGAGGGGTGGCTGTGGCTTAGATGCCACCACACTCCCTCTCCTCTACATCAGTGAGGCTGTGTTGGTTAATGGCAGGGGTAAGAGGCAAGCTCAGGAGTGGGAGGGAAGGGCTCAGGAACATCTGGAGAGGCCATGTGCTTTCAGATGGGTCTCTCCAGATCAAATCCACAGAATGAGGGCATGTTGTAGGCTAGGGGTGCCAACAGGAAGCCATCACAGTGGTCCAGAAGGGTATGTTGGGCAGCAAGGGTCAGAAGACTGGTGAAAAATAAGAAAGAGTCAACATTCAAAAGAAAAGCAGGACAAAGACGCTCTGGATGATTTAATGTAAGATTGGAATCCCTACAGATGTTTGTACTGATCCATGTTCAGAGCAGCATTTTTCACGAGAGCCCAAAGGCAGAAACAACCCAAATGTTCACTGATAGATGAATAGATAAACAAAATGTGGCCTACCATACAATGGAATATTATTCAGCTTTAAGGGGGAAGGAAATTCTGACAGATGTTACAACATGGATGAAACCTGTGCTTTATGAAGTAAGTCAGACACAAAAGAACAAATATTGATGATTCCACTTATATGAGGTCCCTACAGCAGTCCAGTCCATAGAGACAGCAAGTGGGCTGGGAGGAGGTGGGGAGGATGGGACAGTTACTGTTTGATGGATACGAGTTTTATTTTGGGACGACGAGAATGTTCTGGAGATGGACGGTGGTGGTAGCTGCACAGCAATGTGAATATGCCTAATACCACTCAACTGTACACTTGAAGATGGTTGAAACAGTAACTGCTGTCTTATGTCTATTTTACTACATTTTAAAAAACACTGAAACTCTCTATTTTATATTTTTATGTACTTAACTTTTAACCTCTCCAGATCTTTAACTTAAACATCTCCCCTATGAGTGTGTGTGGAGGTGGTATGGGGAATTTATTTGGGACTCGGAAGGAAGCAGGAAAGGACAGTTTGGTGGTCTGTTGTTCCCTGTACACTGAGATACAGGAAATGACATGTGTGGGAGTTGGCGATGGCCTCTCTTGTTTTTATTTTTCAGAGGAAGTGGTTGCAGCTCCCTGTTAATTCACCTTGAATTCTGCCAGGCAGCTTTAAAATCTACATTGATGTATATCAAGCAGTCCCATAGATGCCTACTAACTTAATTGTGTTTTGCTCAGTCTTTATCCCCAGGAATGTTATTAAAATGTTCTTTCCTGGTCTTAAGTAACACTGTTCAGTTCTTGTAACCTCACTGATTAATGGCAGGGTAATTGCCCTTCATTTCTTTGCCTTCAAAACAGTGCCACCTGGGTCTTTACTGCCCTCAAAACAGATGTCTTCTGCAGAGAGTGAAATTCCTGCCAGTTCAGCCCCTCCTTCTCCAGCACATAGGTGAGAAGCCCCTGGGGTGCACAGGAAGGACGCCAAAGCAAGCAATCCTGCTGGAGCCTTCAGAAGAGTGACCCCAGCCCTTCCCCAGCTGAATTATCACTGCCTGGGCTGGGGCCAGTGCTCCCTCAAGGATCGGCAAAGAAGGATCATCTTCTAGAGAGGAATATGGATGCTGGCCAAGCAAAGAAACAGAAACAACCCCCGAGAACGGGGAATGAGTGTGCAATCCAGTGTGTGGTGTGTGGCTGTTTGTTTTCTGCTGATGGTGACATTTTTACACAGTCACCCTGTCTGCCTCCACCAAGCACCTTCTGCAGTCCCCATCCTGTCATCCTGCTGCTGCCCTACGAACTGGGTGTTCCTTTCCTTCTATTTTTGTAGATGCAGAAACCAAAGTGCAAAGAGGGAAGTCACTGGGCCAAGGCCACACGTGTATTTGGTGTCAGAGCTGGGATCTGAACCCAGATCTGTTTGATTCCAAAGCTTATAACCCTAAACAGAATAAGCACTGGGTCTAGTCTGGAGTCCTCAGCATGTCCCAGTAGGTCTGTGGTTTCTGTTACCCTTGAGAAAGTAGGAGACAGGTGGAGACACCGTTGGACCAAGGAGTGCCTGCCCTCTCCTGCCCTGCTCACTTACGGCTACTCTTGACCATCAACCCAGTCTCTGGCCTCTGGGGCCCAGCTGGCCCTTCTGTGCTCAACATGAAGGCATAGTTTATCCAGCCCAGCTCACAGATGGGCCGTGCTACCCAGCACACTATTGTTTTACCTCCTAAGTACTCTGTCAATCAAATCTAGATCTGGAATGTCCTTTCCTTTTAGGCCCTTACTGTGGCCTCCCCGGGCCTGGCATCCCAGGCTCTGGCATCTGGTTTACCAGTGAGTGGTTGTCACTGAATGAGTTAGTTACTCCTCTGGTTACCCATGAAAGAGAGTCTTGGGAAGTGAGCCAGAGCTGGAATTCCCAAAGGAAAAAAAATTCCTCCACAGTGATTTCTGCCCCATTCTGTGTAGCTCTTGCCTTTATGCTGCAAAGTGAAAATATTAGTCATACAATTGTGTCTGACTCTTTTTGACCTCATGGACTGTAGCCTGCCAGGCTCCTCTGTCTATGGGACTCTTGAGGCAAAAATACTGGAGTGGGTTGCCATTTCCTTCTCCAGGGGATCTTGCAGACCCAGGGATCAAATCTGGGACTCCTGCATTGCAGGCAGATTCTTTACCGTCTGAGCCACCAAGGAAGCCCTTAGGCCCCAAGGGTCGTCTCTAAAGATTTTTAAAATTAATAAACGAATTAATTTTATTTTTATTTATTTGGCTGCCTCAGACTTAGTTGCAATATGCAGAAGCTTCACTGGGACAGGCGAGATCTTTTGTTGCAGCACTCACTCGGAGTCTCTAGTTGTGGCACGAGGTCTCAGTAGTTGCAACTCACAGGCATAGCTGCTTCGTGCCAAGTGGGATCTTCCTGGACCAGGCATCCTCTGCATTGCAAGGCAGATTCTTAGCCACCAGGGAAGTCTCAAGGGTGCTCTCTAAAAGAAGCTCCATCCTCTGTTCCCGGGAAAAAGACAAGGAAAGGAGGCTGTTGGCCATACAAAGAAGAAGGACTGTACAGAGGCCTGTGGATTGATATGGAGGTCTTAGGGGCAGTTTGCAAGACTACGGGTCACGGCCATTCGTGTATGTGCTTCGTCTTGGCTGCTGAACGGCTGATCTGGCCCTCGGTGATCTGTTCCAGGGAGGGATGCAGTTTTCCCTTTCTCCATGTGGAAATCCTCCATGGCAGAAAATCTTCTGTCTCTCTAGGCTTCTTGTAGGCGTGGGCTGTGATGGATCTGTGGCACCAGGGCTGGGGACAGCTCCTGAAGGGCCCTTGGGGTTTAGCCATTTCCTAGTTTTTCCTGTTCACCTACTGGATCAACAGCATGCTTTTTGGCCTTGCTCACCTGAATGTTGCTAATTCTCTGTGAGTCCTTATCCCTTCCGTTCCCAGAGTGCTCAAGTAGTCACAAAGCCAGCTTCGTTAAACTGGAAAGACTGGCCCTTTGCTAAGCAGTCAATTTTACATGAAACTGAAACCCGAGCTAGGATTTTTGGTTCACCTCCCAGATCATAGGAATGTATTGCCTCATCACCAGTCAAAGAAGCAGTTTTAAATGATCCAAAAACAGACTGACCACTTGCAGTCCCAGGTAGTCTGTTAGGTCTTTTTGCTGGTTTGTGACCTATCTTTGCTTCCAAGGGGGTCTACCATGGGAGGAAGGAGGCAGGAAATGAGATGAAGAGAGAAAATTGGAGTGAGTGGACATTCTGGTTTATCAAACAGAAGTAACTTTAACTGTGTGTGGGGGGGTGGAGGGAGGCATTTAGACGTTCTGTAACTAAAGATTGTTAGTCATTTAACTTGGTGACCTACAAGTACTTAGGAAGTATGTGTGTGTATGTTAAGACCCATGTGTTTTTAGTAGAGTCAGATCTACTTTAGGACAAAGATGATTTATCTGTTTCCCACTGCGGTAATGTAAGCTCCTTGATGGCTGTTTTTTGTTTGTGTGCATGTTTATTTTGGTTTTCTAATCTTTTGTTCACTAATGTATTCCATGTACTTAGAACAGTGACTAGCACAGAGGGATGCAATAAATATTTGTGGAACGAATAAATAAATGACTATGAATGTGTGTGTAGATAGGTGTACATACACGTACAGGCAAGAGTAACATCTTACCCACAAGTCATTTATCTAACAACCTTGACTATGTAAAATAAGTGCAGAATTAGAACACAGTCCAAAAGTCTATAGAGTAGCCACGCCTGGGGGTGATAAACCTTGTGCTTTGTTTCTTTTTATTCTGTTTTTGTGTATATATATATATATTTTTTTTTATTTTTAATTGGAGGATAATTCCCCTACAAATTTGAGTTGGTTTCTGCTGTACAGCAGTGTGACTCAGTCATAAACACACATATAAATACGTAGATGTATGTGTGTATAAGCCTGCCTTCTGCCCACCCCCGTCCTGCCCCTCTAGGTCATCGCAGAGCACGGTCTGGGCTCTCTGTGTTACACAGCAGCTTCCCACCAGCTAGCTGTTTTACACATGGTAGTGTATATATATGTTGGTGCTACTCTGTCAGTTTGTCTCACCCTCTGCTCATGTTTCTTTACGCATAAGAGAGACATATGGTCCTTCAAAGTCAGGCCTACTTTAGATACTGTTTTTGGCCTGGAGCAGATCAGCAATGGCAAATTGAAGATAGAGACAATTACAGAGACAAAACCAACAAAGTGATGGCTAACAGCTTGACAGGAGGAGAGGAGACAAAAAACAGACCCCAGTAATCTATGTAGCACCTCCTGGAACCAATTGGTTTAGGAGCACACAGCTTTTACACTTTACAATCCATTGGGTATTATGTGATATTGTATGTTATGACATGAATTAATGTTTATAAGTAGACACTGAATCACTAAATGATGTCTCATAACTATAAGAAGACAAGGTTGTCTCTAATTTAGAAAGAGTCCTTTGGAATAGTTTAAGTAACTGTTTTTTAACAACTTTGTGCTTCCATTTGCTATACCAGGAGGCGGAAAATTATGGCCTGCAAGCCACATTCAGTTTGCTGCTTGCTTTTATAAATAAAGTTTTATCAGAAATGGCCATGCTCATTCATTTACATATTATTTATGACAACTTTTGCACCGTAGTAGCAGATTGAGTCATTGCAACAGAGACCATATGGCCTGCAAACCCCAAAATATTTATTGTCTAGTGCTTTACAGAAGTTGGCTGCTTCCTGATTTACATTTTGGGTTCTTCCAGGATGTTAGTTTCTGCTCTTGTGTACATCTGATCATTTACATGCATTACTGAGTGATCTGTATATATAAATGTGTATAAATACTCATTTCTGTGTGATAGTAAACACAACTAAATACTAAGCACCACATTTCCTTTACTGCTAAAATATAGCTCCATATCTCTATAAAAAACTTTGGATCCAATTAGTCATTACTCTTCCTGCTTTGCTCAACTGAGGGTATGTTGTGACCTCTGAGACATTCTGGAGAACTATAGCATCCTCAGAAACCTCACTGCACGTTTACCGTCCTCTCAGTGGCTGCTGGGGTGTAGGCATTTTGATTGTACTCAGCTTATATAAGACAGATGTCCTTGGCAGTGTGAAGGATTCAATGATTATGTATCCCAGATTACAGAGGGTCTTATGGGATTTTAAAATGGTACTGGAATCCAAGTGTAATAGCATGAAATATCACATACTTCCTAGATTATAGAATCTTTTCTAGGTAGAATTTGCTTTCAGATTATTCTTGTGGCCTTTGCCGCTGATTTCGTGGAGAAAGCTTCTCCCTTGAAGGCAATCACACTGATTTATTATTCTGTGCCAGTGTGGCTTTACCACACTAATGCTAGTTTCGACCAGTTCTGACTTCAGTGTACTTCTTGCTCAGCCTTTTGTTAATATACTTCACTGTTTTATTATTTTCGAGTACCAGGGGCCAATATTCATTATGGAAGGTAAGCTTCCAAGATTGTAGATTCCCTATGGATAAAATGTGCATATGTGTCATTCAAATGAGCATGGTTTGGGGTGGCAGAGGGAATGCCTTTTTTATTGAAATGTAATAAAAATGACCTTTTTAAAGTGTACATTTCAGTAGCTTTTAGTATATTTACAAAGTTACACAGTCATCTCTTTTTTTATATATCAATATAAGAAATCTGGTTTATTTTTGAGGAACTCTATGTAATCATACAGTCAGTCAGTCAGTCAGTTCAGTCGCTCAGTCGTGTCTGACTCTTTGCGACCCCATGAATCGCTAGCACGCTAGGTCTCCCTGTCCATCACCAACTGCAGAGTTCACTCAGATTCACGTCCATCGAGTCGGTGATGCCATCCAGCCATCTCATCCTCTGTCGTCCCCTTCTCCTCCTGCCCCCAATCCCTCCCAGCATCAGAGTCTTTTCCAAAGAGTCAACTCTTCGCATGAGGTGGCCAAATGGAGTTTCAGCTTTAGCATCATTCCTTCCAAAGAAATCCCAGGGCTGATCTCCTTCAGAATGGACTGATTGGATCTCCTTGCAGTCCAAGGGACTCTCAAGAGTCTTCTCCAACACCACAGTTCAAAAGCATCAATTCTTCAGCACTCAGCCTTCTTCACAGTCCAACTCTCACATCCATACATGACCACTGGGAAAACCATAGCCTTACAAGTTGCACTGAAATCCACATATTTATGCTCTGTTGAGATTTACCAAATGGCCTGTGTGCCATGGGGTTTGCCGAGTGTGGATTCTGACAGTCCTGGGTCCCAGGAGTTATATTTTACATCAGATTGTTCATCCCAGTTGAGCAGTGTCAGAGAGAACACCAGGCCCTTGCGTCCCATTGCTTTGTCCTAACCTCAGACCTCAGTGGTATGATCAAGCTTCCTAGCTCTGAAATTCTTTTCCTCTCCATGAAAGTGAACCCAGGAGAGCTTACCAAAAATGACAACTGCTCTGGCTGAGTTAGAGTTCTTGGTAGAGTTTGTATTGGGATGACAATGGACTTTCTCTTCTTTTGTCCAACCCCTCCCCAAACTCTGTCCAGAAGGGCCCTGTGCAAGGAGACTGGTCACTTGTTTATTCATTCCCTCATAAGTATGTGTGTCTGCAGTGACCCTACACCACATGCTAGACCCTGAGAACACACAGGAAAGACAGACAGGATCCTACAGCTCGTGAAATTGATATTTTAATGAAGAGCAGAGACATCAAATGACTAATTACCCAATTAATTCTGCAGTCACAGTTGTGATAAGTGCACCAAGAGAAATGTACAGCATCTTGAGATAGAAGGGTGCAATGTGGGGCCAGACTTAGTCTGCAGGCAGGAAGTGTCTCTGAGGGTGTGATATTTTTTTAGCCAAGATCTGAAGGATAAATATGGCAGGGGAAGGAGGAGAGGCAGAAGGTAGGAGCTACATCACAGACAGCCTTTCAGGCAAGGGGAGGATTTTGGATTAAGCTGTGGAAATTCCTGAAGCTCAAAACAAAACCCACCCTAATTGCTGTGTGTTAAGGAGGAAGTTACTCCAGGTGTTTCTTGACTTCCTACTTTTGCATTCCATTTCCCTATAATAAAAAGGATATCTTTTTGGGTGTTAGTTCTAAAAGGGCTTGTAGGTCTTCATAGAACCGTTCAACTTCAGCTTCTTCAGCATTACTGGTTGGGGCATAGACTTGGATTATTGTGATATTGAATGGTTTGCCTTAGAAACAAACAGAGATCATTTTGTCATTTTTGCGATTGCATCCAAGTACTGCATTTCGGACTCTTTTGTTGACCATGATGGCTACGCCATTTCTTCTAAGGGATTTCTGCATGCAGTAGTAGATATAATGGTCATCTGAGTTAAATTCACCCATTCCAGTCCATTTTAGTTTGCTGATTCCTTATTGCCAAATTCAGACTTAAATTGAAGAAAGTAGGGAAAACCACTAGACCATTCAGGTATGACTTAAATCAAATCCCTTATGATTATACAGTGAAAGTGAGAAATAGATTTAAGGGTCTAGATCTGATAGAGTGCCTGATGAACTATGGAATGAAGTTCGTGACATTGTACAGGAGACAGGGATCAAGACCATCCTCATGGAAAAGAAATGCAAAAAAGCAAAATGGCTGTCTGGGGAGGCCTTACAAATAGCTGTGAAAAGAAGAGAAGCGAAAAGCAAAGGAGAAAAGGAAAGATATAAGCATCTGAATGCAGAGTTCCAAAGAATAGCAAGAAGAGATAAGAAAGCCTTCTTCAGCAATCAATGTAAAGAAATAGAGGAAAAGAACAGAAGGGGAAAGACTAGAGATCTCTTCAAGAAAATTAGAGATACCAAGGGAATATTTCATGCAAAGATGGGCTCGAGAAAGGACAGAAATGGTCTGGACCTAACAGAAGCAGAAGATATTAAGAAGAGGTGGCAAGAATACAC
>SJXQ01012803.1:18315-41516 GCA_006408695.1 Aepyceros melampus | reverse complement strand
AAGCGTCTTTTAATTTCATGGCTGCAGTCACCATCTGCAGTGATTTTGGAGTCCAAAAAAATAAAGTCTGACACTGTTTCCACTGTTTCCCCATCTATTTCCCATGAAGTGATGGGACCAGATGCCATGATCATCATTTTCTGAATGTTGAGCTTTAAGCCAACTTTTTCACTCTCCTCTTTCACTTTCAACAAGAGGCTTTTTAGTTCCTCTTCAGTTTCTGCCATAAGGGTGGTGTCATCTGCGTATCTGAGGTTATTGATATTTCTCCCGGCAATCTTGATTCCAGCTTGTGTTTCTTCCAGTCCAGCGTTTCTCATGATGTACTCTGCATATAAGTTAAATAAGCAGGGTGACGTTCTCCTACTGCCTACTGGGCAGAAAATGCCACCCACATGTCCACCTTAAACTCTCAAATTCAATGTATTCAAATTGAAGCTGATTCATCTCCTTTTTTCACACCTCCTCCTGCCAACCTGCTACCTAATAACATCTCTATTTTTTGTTATAGCTAAATGAACTTTGAAAATTCAGTATTTCTGTATTAAATTGAAAACTTGCACCTTTTCATTTAAAGAAAGCATTTTGGGGCGATTAAGTAAAATAAAGGTTACTTGAATACAAGTATTGTGATACCATGAAAGTAAATCTGATAACTGAGATGGCTACTATGTGACTAATGGGCAGAAATAAATGGACAAAGGGATGATTCATGTCTCAGTGGGGAGGGAGCAGGACAGGGTGTGATTTCATCATGCTACTCAGAATGGCACACAACATAAACTTTGAAGTTGCATATTTCTAGAATTTTGCATTTAATGTTTTTGAACTATGGTTGATCATGGGGAGTTGAAATCATGGACAGTGAAACCTTGGAAAGGGAGGATGCTGCCTTGTTTCTTACTGCTGCTAAAAACTGTAAGAGATGAAGACAGAATGGAAAATAAAGAAGTGCCATCATGAAATTTGCAAACAAGAGAAGAAAACCCAGTATTAAATGTTGTCTTTGGTTACTCTCTCTGCCTTGTTCTCTGTACAATTTATGGACATCTGTCAATTCCACTTCCTTAATATCTCTACTCTCAATTTTGATGCCAAGGCCATTTTTCATATCTTATTGCCAATCAGTTGAAATAATCATTTTGATTGCCATCTCTTGGTCAAAATCTTCAGTGTCTCTCTATCTGCTACAAAAATAGTCTTAATTTTTCAGTCTGCCATTCAAGGGCTTCCACAGTTCAGTCCAACATTCCTTTTTGATTTAATCCCCCCATTACCTACTGCCTACATTTATTTTGGTGGCAAATATTTTTCAAGACCTAGCTCAAAAGCCTCCACTCCCAAGTGGTGTTCTCTGATTCCCCAGCCATTATGTGATTTATCTCTTCTCAGAATGCCCTTGACACAAAACCTGTACTGCTCTTACAAAGGGTACTACTTTGCATTGCATATGTGCACACAGCAGTTTTTCACCACTGTATCAGAAGCACCTCAAGAATGGGATCAGTGTCTGATTCCCTTCTGTGGTCCCCAGTTTGTGCATACCGGGCTTTCAAAGTACTTAATGAATGAGTAAATGAATGAATGAATAAGGCTTGTTTCTCTGTTTTCTCATCTATGCCCCTTTAGAAGCAAAGGACCGTGCTTGAGGAGGCAAACAGGATGAGAGTTGGTGTGACTGATGTTCTAGTTAGGAGGAAAGTTACAGAAAACTTACACAAAACTTATGCAAAAGCTTAGAAACTAGTTTAGGACCATCAAGATTATGGGACAAATAGGTCCTGACTACTGCCATGTGTACTGCCCAATGCAAAAATTTTATTTCAGAATGATGAACCTTGATCACTGCAGAAAGTGGGACTTTTAATACCATTCTCTTTAAATAACAGGCAAGTTCATAAGCCTTCTGCAAGATTTCATAAAAAATGATTAATATGATTTTTAAAAAGTGTTCTTGGTTTTAAAAGGGGTTATAAGCCAGAAGTAAGCCAGAAAGAAAAACACCAATATAGTATACTAACACATATATATAGAATTTAGAAAGATGGTAATGATAACCCTGTATATGAGACAGCAAAAGAGACACAGATGTATAGAACAGTCTTTTGGACACTGTGGGAGAGTGCAAGAGTGGGATGATTTGGGAGAATGGCATTGAAACATGTATAATATCATATGTGAAATGAATTGCCAGTCCAGGTTTGATGCATGATACAGGATGCTCGGGGCTGGTGCACTGGGATGACCCAGAGGGATGGGATGGGGAGGGAGGTGGGAGGGGGGTTCAGGACTGGGAACACGTGTACACCCATGGAGGATTCATGTTGATGTATGGCAAACCTAATACAATATTGTAAAGTAATTAGCCTCCAATTAAAATAAATAAATTTATATTAAAAAATAAAATAAAAGGGGTTATATTATATGCAAAGTTCACATCTGAGTAATAGCTCATTTCCAGCAAGGCTGGGGGATAAATGAAGCATTACTCTAATAGACTAAACTGCACAGTTTGTGTATCTAATTTCTCTTTCCATTCCCTTCCCTCCCTACTATGTTCCACATATTGAAGGAAAAAGAGAAAGATGTGTTTTAATCTTCTAATTAAATGTCAAAGCATTGCCCAGGTGGCTACAGGCCAGTGTCCTCAGCACATCTGTCAAAGCTGTTATCCACCAACTTTCCTCTTCAAGGCAAAAATGTGATTACGTCTTGGAATGATGTCAACAATTTCTAACTGTAGAAAGTTTGATTTCTTATGATGGGATGTATTCCTGGAAATATGATGGATTAAAAAACTATACTCTGATTGTATTTTCATTATATATCAGAAATCAGTACTCAAAATGTTGACCTTCTTTCTGGGCCTCAGGTATACCAATTGTATTAATTGTGTTAATCATATCTTTTTTCATGACACTTCATCATCCCAGACTATGCAGGAGTTTATTTTTATTTTGTTATTATTCTTCTTCCAGTTATATTGAGTTATATATTCTTGACATACAGCAGTATGTAAGTTTCAGGTGTATAGCACAATGATTTGACTTAGATACATCATGAAATGATCACTGTAATAAGTTTAATGAACATCTATCATCTCATAGATAAGAAAATTACAGAAATAGGAAAAACTCTTTTCATATGATGAGAACTCTTAAGATTTATTCTCTTAACAGCTTTCATATATAACATACAGCAGTGTTATTAATATTTATCACTTTGTACATTACATCCCTGGTACTTATTTGTTTATAGCTGGAAGTTTATACTTTTTGATTGCCTTCATCCAGCTTCCCCTCCCCCAAGCCCTGCCTCTGGTAGCCACAAAACTGATCTCTTTTTCTTTGAGTTTGTTTATTTTTGAAGTATAATTGACCTAAAACACTATGTTAGTTCCTGGTACACAATTTACTGATTTGATATTTCTATACATTTCAAAATGATCATCACAATTAGTCTAGTTACCATCTGTCACCACACAAAGATATTACACAGTTGTTGACTGTATTTCCCACATTGTACATTTCATACCTGACTCATGTGTTTTGCAACTGGAAGTTTATGCTTCTTAATTTCCTTCACCTATTTCTTTCCTACCCCCACCACCCCCCCTTCTGACAACAATCTGCTTATTCTCTGTGTCTATAACTGTTCTGTTTTGTTATGCTTGTTCATTTGTTTTGTTTTTCAGATTCCACATGTAAGTGAAATTATACAGTATTTGTCTTTGTCTGACTTATTTCACTTAGCATAATATCCTCTAGGTTCATCTATGTTGTTGTAAATGTCCAGATTTTCATTCTTTTCTATGGCTGAGAAAAATTGCATTGTATATGTAATTTCTTACCTTATCTTCTTTATCCATTCATCTGTTGATGAACATTTATGTTGCATCCATGTCTTGGCTATTGTAAATAATTCTGCAGTGAACATAATGGTGCATACCTTTCTGATTAACATTTTCATTTTCTTCATATAAACACCCAAGAGTACAATTGATCTATCATGTGTAGTTTTATTTTTGATTTTTGGAGGAATTTCCATACTGTTTCCACAGTGGCTGCACCAGTTTACATCCCCCAAACAGTGCATGAGGGTTCTCTTTTCTCCACATCCTCACCAGCATTTATTATTTCTTGTCTTTTTGATAATACCAATTCTGACAGGTGTGAAGAGGTATTGTACTTTTAATTTGCATTTCCCTGATAATTAGTGATGTTGAGCATCTTTTCATGTGCCTGTTGGCCATCTGTATGTCTTTCTGGAAAAATGTTTATGCAGCTACTCTGCCCGTTTTTTATTTTTAAATTAATTTTTATTGGAGTATAGTTGTTTTACAATGTTGTGTTAGTTTCTACTACACAGCAAAGTGAATCAGCTATACATATACATATATCCCCTCTTTTTTTGAATTTCTTTCCCACTTAGGTTCTTGCAGAACATGGAGTAGAGTTCCCTGTGCTATACAGTATGGTCTCATTAGCTATTTTATACATTTATCTATCTTATACATAGTATCATAGTGTATATGTGTCTAACTGTAGGATTCTATTTATAAGAAATGTTCCAAAAGACAAACCTACAGAGACAAAAAGTAGATAAGTGATTGAGGTTTCGATAACGATTTATTGTAGATAGACACAAGGGATCTTACTGGGGTGATGAATAACATTCTAAAACTGGATTATGATGATGTTTGTAAAATTCAGTAAATTCATAAAAAATACTGAATTGTACACTTATAATAAGTGAATTTTATGTTATTTTAATTATACCTCAATGCACTCATCTCAGACCCTAGTAAAGTAATGCTCAAAATTCTCCAAGCCAGGCTTCAGCAATAGGTGAACTGTGAATTCCAGATGTTCAAGCTGGTTTTAGAAAAGGGAGAAGAACCAGAAATTAAATTGCCAACATCTGCTGGATCATGGAAAAAGCAAGAGAGTTCCAGAAAAACATCTATTTCTGCTTTATTGACTATGCCAAAGCCTTTGACTGTGCAGATCACAATAAACTGTGGAAAATTCTGAAAGAGATGGGGATACCAGATCACCTGACCTGCCTCTTGAGAAACCTATATGCAGGTCAGGAAGCAACAGTTCGAACTGGACATGGAACAACAGACTGGTTCCAAATAGGAAAAGGAGTACGTCTTGAGAGTCCCTTGGACTGCAAGGAGATCCAACCAGTCCATTCTGAAGGAGATCAGCCCTGGGATTTCTTTGGAAGGAATGATGCTAAAGCTGAAACTCCAGTACTTTGGCCACCTCATGTGAAGAGTTGACTCATTGGGAAAGACTCTGATGCTGGGAAGGATTGGGGGCAGGAGGAGAAGGGGAGGACAGAGGATGAGATGGCTGGATGGCATCACTGACTCGATGGATGTGAATCTGAGTGAACTCTGGGAGTTGGTGATGGACAGGGAGGCCTGGAGTGCTGTGATTTATGGGGTCGCAAAGAGTTGGACACGACTGAGCAACTGAACGGAACTGAACTGAAGGGCTAGCCTGGTGGCTCAGATGGTAAAGAATCTGCCTGCAGTGCAGGAGACCTGGATTTGATCCCTGGATTGGGAAGATCCCTGGAGAAGGGAGTGGCTACCCACTCCAGTATTCTTGCCTGTATATATATATATACATATCTGCATCTTCACTATCCAGTGCTTGAATGGAAAAAAAGTGGTGATGACTGAAAGATTGACAGACAGAATGTAAGAGGATGGTCCAGCTACTGTAGGGAGTGACTGATATGGATGCCTTTCAGATTTTACTAAGGCCCATTGTTTATCTTTTATTCTTTATGAAAGCTTCTAAACTACATACACTTTAGCAAAAATGGCTTTTTGACTGTGGCCCATAGCCTGATTATTACATACTTTGTCAGCACTATTCCAATGCTCTTCTCCTGTCTTCTTTTATCTTAACCTTTATTTTTCTTTCTGGTTCAAGGTACTTGAGTACTCTGTTTTCTCATTTTCCTGTTGCAAGATTTTCTGATTTATTTTTTGCATCTTGAGAAATGGAACTCTTATGACTTTTATTTGCTTCATGTCTTATGCCTTTGAGAGCGCTGAATTATGCACTTTTCATTTCTCTGGGTGCTCATTTTCCTTTCCATTGTATGTGGGATTCTGTATATTGGTGTAGTTTCATTCACATGAGCTGTGATTGAAGTATATTTTTCCATGGTCATTAGAAACAGACTGTATTAAGCCATGTAAAAATAGAGGTCCCCTCTTGTCTTCAAGGTGATACAGCAAAGCTTTCAGCTGCTGAAGTCATTCTTAATGTTATTTGCTTATTTTTCTCTTTTGAACTTCCTTAAGAATCACCCCCTCAGGAACCAGCATAGGCGGAAAAAGGCAATGGGGATCTGCGAACTTCACAATGGCTGCCCGTATACTCTTCCAGAAGGATCCTGCTGTTTTACATGTCTTCCAGCTGAGAAATAAAGTCCTTCCTCACCTATAGGCTTTCCAGAATTTATTACTAGTACTTTTCCATATTGGTGCAAGAGTTTCAGTGAACAGTTATATCTTTGTACAAATTTAATTTACATCTCTTGCAGGTTCGTGAGATTTGTAAATGATATTCATTTTTGTGCTATGATGATATCAGCGACTAATTTCATGTCCTCAGGAAAGAGCAGGGGCTGTCTCCTTGCACTGAAATCATTGTTCTCTATTAGCGAGCAAAAGAGTTAGATCTTGACAGGAAAGCATATTAGCTTTGTTGATGAGATATGTGCAGGTACTCTGTCTCCCTGGGTGAAAACAAGGTACACTGAAAAGAGCCCTGGGTTCAGAATCCAAAGCCCTGGGTGCCTTAATTCCTGCCACCCTCAATTAGCTATGTGACTTTGCATGACAGCTTCACCTCTCTTTCCCTCAGTTTCCTCATCTATAAAGCAGGGATATGAATGCTTGCTTTAGCTACCGCATACAGTTAGTGTGTAAGCTCTGGAATCCGATGTAAATAGAAGCACCCAGATACTCAGCAGTGTCATGTCATCACTGCCACTGCCAGCACTGCCAGCACCATTATCATCAGTGGATGCCCAGGTGTTCAACAGGAAGAAAGTCTTCTGAGGCTGTCAGTACACAAGCCCACAATTCCAAGTGTGACAGCACTAATAACAATGCCTAACATTTGATGAACGTTTACTATGTGTGCCAGGTACTATGCTAAGTGCCTTCCATGTTTCATCTCCTAAAAGCCCCAGAACAATCCTATAAGGTAAGTGTTTGCATTTCCCATATTTTGTAGATAAGGCAACTGAAACACGGAGAAGGGTAGAGCAACTTGACCTACGTCAGAGCTGGGTCTGAGTTCAGGCAGCCTGCCTCCTAGCCTGTACACTTAATTCTCTGCTCTATCAGGGATTGCCTGGGCCATGGTAAATTGTGATAAGGGCTCTGCTCCTCGGAAGAACACTTCTACAACTTGCAGAATATTTACTTAATATTATCTCACATAAGCCTCACATCTGACTCATTTTTATAGATTGAGTAAAATAGCATAAATATCTTAGTTAAGATTACCCAGCTATTCAGTGATAGGGATTACCCAACTCCAGCCATATATCTTTCCCCTGCACATGGCTGCCTTTTTGGGTGAACTTACTGCAATCTCCCCTCCCCTCACCTCCTTGGCTGCCTTTGCTTTCATTTTGAGGACAGAGGAATGTCTAAATCATAAAGTTATGTCCATGATGAAAATCTTCTAGAAAAACTGGTGTTTTAGTCGATGTTTTCAGTAGTTGGTTTCTCACAGAATCCTAAATCAGTACTGCTGAGAGGGGCCCTAACCCTCACCTATATCAGACTGTTGGATGTTTATTGAATGATTTTGCAAGTCCCCATGTAAGGAAAGGTTTTTTTTTTAAAAACAACAACAACAACAACAACAAAAACAACAACAACGTAGTCTGCAGCTAAAAGGACTCCAACCAAGTATTTCAAAGATATTAAAGATGAAGTCATCTTGATCATTCATTTTAAACATGCCCGTAGCCATGCTGCACCATTATCCATGGTGTGTTTATTTGCAAGATACTTGGCATCTAGTAAGGGTTTCCCTGGTGGCTCAGATGGTAAAGAATCTGTCTGCAATGTGGGAAACCAGGGTTCGATCCCTAGGTTGGGAAGATCCTCTGGAGAAGGGAATCGCAACCTACCCCAGTATTCTTGCCTGCAGAATTCCATGGACATCCAGTAAGAGACATTTGACTAATAAGATAAAAGATACTCGGCTAATGAAGCTACTGATGCTTTATCTGTGTCAGATCCTAGCAGTGAGGGTCTCTGTCTGTTAAAGAAGTGATTCAGTGTCATTTCTCATTTCCCCATTTCTCAAAGACAAATGGTAATATTTGGATTTCCAGGGTGCCCTTTCTTTTCCCCACTGCAGTTTTGTACTTGTTTTTTCACATCAGCAAATTTGGAGTTTTCAAATACAACTTGAAATCTGTGTAGAGAGATCAAGACTCTGAGAGTTGCATGCCTAAGGCCGGTTAGTGCAGCTTCTCTAGTTAAAATTTTGGCACTGAAAATTAATCAGAGTCACTGCCTCTGAGATCCTTCAGTACATACACTTAGGCCACTGCATCATTAAGACTTTGAAATCATTCACTGCATTTTATTCAGGAAATATCTTAGCCTTCTGAAGTAAGCTGCTTGAGTTGTTGGAATGACCTTATTCCTCCTTGCATCCCCTCAAAACAGACCTTGGCACCATTTTGATTCTGTGGCTTCTCTCTTTTTCCTGGTGAGTTTTCCCCGAGAAAGCTGCAAACTCCCCTGGTGAGTTTTGGTGGAGATGACTCAAAATGAGCTTTTGAAACTCCGAACCTAAACAGAAAGAGCTGTCAAAGGCCTGTGTGTGAGCCTTCTATGAGCTCGGCTGCCCAGGTTGTAAACTTAGTAGGCGAACTCAGTTTTTTTTTCTTCCTCAGAGCAAAACTATTGCAGTTATCAGAATGTCAAAGTTCCACTTACCCACAAATTATGGTTTTGGAAAGACTATTGCAGTTAGCACAGGATTATAGAGTCCAGTTTTGTGCGAGGAAGAGCTCCATAGCAGTCAGAGCTTTTGGACCCCAATCAAGGGGACTGTTTCATGAAATAATGAGGTCCTAAGGATCTCTGGAGAAGGAAATGGCAACCCACTACAGTGTTCTTGCCTGGAGATGGGGGAGCCTGGTGGGCTGCCATCTATGGGGTCACACAGAGTCGGACACGACTGAAGCGACTTAGCAGCAGCAAGGATCTCTGGGGACAGTCAAGTAGGGACTGGATGACCTCTTGATTGGAATGTTGTCAGAAGTTCAGAGTGACAGAGGTTTGAGCTTGATGGCTGTTTAATCTCAAGAAGCCTTAAAAGTTTAGGACTTAACATATTTCTCTAACAGCAGATCTACACGGGAACACAAACTCAGTAAATGATTGGATAATGTGAACAGTTAACACAGCCTGTGATGTTTTTCAGGCAAAGTTCTCCTAATCTTATTTTTATTGAATTAAATCTGTTTAATTCTAATAGTTAAGGACTGATCAAGATCTGAACCTAAGAGAATATCTTGGTAAAGTCAAGTTCATAGGAAAGTATTCAGTAGTTGAAACTGAGATATCTTACTCAACTGGGCTTTTATGTCCAGAGCCAAATGCCACTCTCTTTGTTTCCCTTGGATCCCTCTTCAAGGAAGAATGTGCCTTTAAGCTGCAAGGAGTGCAGTGAGCTGACAGTTTGGGAGCCACGGCCATATTCTTCCTGGGCAGCTCCCAAGCAGTGACTGTACCCAGTGAAGGCACCAGTGCCTGGCCAGTCCTGCCCAGTGTGGTATCCCTTGATAGGCAGTTTTGATGGAGAATTTGTTAACTCTGCAGTACAGTTTGTGGTTTCCCCTTTCCATTCTGCTTCTTTCCCCATTCTTTTCTTCAAGGTCAGTTCTGCAACACCCTGGGAAGGCTCCCCCTGCCCACCCTGTTTCTGCCCATCGTTAGCATTCTCAGGCCTTACACTCCTAACCCCACCTCTTGTCTGTTTCCCAGAGGACCAGATGCTCTCAGGCACTGGGCTGCACTGTCACAAGCGTCACGCCCTATTCTTTTCCTTTTCAACCTCCTTTTTCAACAGCTTCTTAATCAACCATATCTCCTTTTGTGTGATTCTGGTCAAGTCTCTTGGAATCGCTGGCTCCCCGAATGTTCAAGGAGAAAAAGCTCTCCAATAGACCCCCTCACTTTACAAAGAAGATAACTGAGGCCCAGAGATGAGGGCAGACTTGCTAAAAGTCCTTGAATGAGGGAGGAGCAAAGTTAAAATCAGTTTGGTTCTTTTCTAGTGTGACACTTTCAAAAATTGTGTCCAATGTGGTCCTACATTTGTGTCAAGGAATCTACCTTCTTAGTCTGAGTAGCTATTTTTCTTCGAGGTTCTGAAATCCATGTACAGAATCAAAATCTTTAATCTCTGCTCAATTTGACACATTCAATAGCTCACTAAAACTGAACTATGCTCACTGTCCAACTATGTAGGAACTATGTTCAGCTTTTATTGTGTTCAACTTCTGAGTCTAGTGACTTGGTTTCCAACATAGAAAACTGCATGAAGTAGTGTCAGGAACCTCCCAATATCTCTGTGTCCTTCTCTCCGTGTATCCTTCTTTCTGTTCTGGGTTTTCTATGGAGAGCCAACTCAGTTCATCTTTTTATTCCTGCCCAGGGCTTCTGCCCTGTCTTTCTGCCTCCTTTCCTATCCCAGGAAATAAGACAAGATGGTAACTAAGAAGGAGAGCTGAGGACATCCTCATTTTGCTCCTTAGATCCTTGGTCAGTGCTAGTAGAACATAGTAGTTTAAAGGGCTAGGCTTCGGAGATAAGAAACTTCTCTGTACCCAAGTCCTTACATTAAAGGGTCAAGATGGAGAGATAAGAAACAACGCATGTAAAACACATTAGTTGTCACTCAGTTGTGTCCAACTCTTTGCGACCCCATGGACTGCAGCACACCAGGCTTCTCTGTCGATCATGAACTCCTGGAGCTTGCTCAAAATCATGTCCACTGAGTTGGTGATGCTATCCAGCCATCTCATCCTCTGTCACCCCCTTCTCCCCCTGCCTTCAATCTTTCCCAGCATCAGGGTCTTTTCCAATGAGTCGCCTCTCCATATCAGGTGGCCAAAGGATTGGAGCTTCAGCTTCAGCTTCAGCATCAGTCTTTCCAATGAATATTCAGGACTGATTTCCTTTAGGATTGACTGGTTTGATCTTGCAGTCCAAGGGACTCTAAAGAGTCTTCAACACCACAGTTCAAAAGCATCAATTCTTTGGCATTTAGCTTTCTTTATGGTCCAACTCTCACATCCATACATGACTACTGGAAAAACCATGGCTTTGACTATATGGACCTTTGTTGGCAAAATAATGTCTCTGCTTTTTAATATGCTATCTAAGTTTGCCATAGCTTTCCATCCAAGGAGCAAGTGTCTTTTAATTTTGTGGCTGCAGTCACCATCTGCAGTGATTTTGGAGTCCAAGAAAATAAAGTCTGTCACTGTTTCCATTATTTCCCCATCTATTTGCCATGAAGTGATGGGACCAGATGCCATGATCTTAGTTTTCTGAATGTTGAGTTTTAAGCCAGCTTTTCCACTCTTGCTAGTCATTCTAGGGGCCAGCTTCCAGCACACTTCACCCCTGAAGTGGGGTTCCTGTCTGTCTTAACTTCACAGAGCTAAAGAGGGTTCTTGAGCAAAAGGGAGCCATACTTGAGAGAGCAAAATGAGGACTTGAATGTTCCAATAGGTCTCATTTTCCCATTTCTCCATGTTTTGGAGTGGGGTTCCTGTCTGTCAGTCTCTCTGCCATACAGCAAAAGAGTCTTTCATCTCTTCCCACTCTTTCTCTGTTGATACTTTCAGCCCATCTCCTGCCCAGTGTTGGTTCTGTCGTTATCTCTCAGCAGCCCTGTATGCCTTTTTCCATGTCTCTCACCAGTTTGGGTCCCCCTGAGGAAGAGGCTGGATAGGTCTCTCCCTCTGCTCTTCAGAGATCCTGGTGGTAAAGCTATTTGGGTACATTCAGTGATTTCTCAAGAAAAATTTATAAGATTCTTCTCAAATTCTTTACTCCCATCTGCAAGGGTTGGACAGAAATGCTTACTGAAAATGACATGGAAGCATGAAAGAGTCCTGCATCCTGACCTTTCTTCTGCCCCAGGCCTGCCCTGTCCTCTCCCGCTTCCTCTTTACCTTGCTTATGCAAGTACTCTTGCTTTAAAGTGTTTTTAAGCATTCATATGATATTGTAAATGGGAATCCCTAGTGGATCAGTGGTTAAAGAATCTGTCTCAATGTAGGAGATGCGAGTTTGAGTCCTGGATCAGAAAGATCCCCTCAAGAAGGAAATGGCAACCCACTCCAGTATTCTTGCCTGGGAAATTCCATGAACAGAGGAGCTTGGTGGGATACAGTCCATGGGGCTGCAAAGAGTCAGACATGATTTCTAAATCCTTGTGGAAAAGTATTTTTTTAACACTCCAGAAGCCCTGGGAGATTTCCTAGTTGAACCAGGAGGCATTCTGAATAGCTCACTTAGGGGTCGGTGTGAGGAGGAAAATTCATCCAAGTACCCATCACAGAATGAGTTCATCATATCTAGCACATTGTTTCCAATATTATTTTAGAACTTATTGCTAATAAAATTAGCAAATGTATTAAATATATAATTTGTAAAAAATCTTGTTGCATTCTAAAATGTGCTTTTGAGAATAAATTGTTTCTTTCCCATCAGGAATACTTATCTATTTTTTGTACTGTTACACAATGGGAAAATATGATATAATATAAATATAACATTTATTTTAATATCATATTAAAAAGCAGAGATATTACTTTTCTGACAAAAGTCTAAAAAGTCTGTCTAGTCAAAGCTATGGTTTTTCCAGTAGTCATGCATGGATGTGAGAGTTGGCTATGAGAAAACTGAGCCCTAAAGAGTTGATGCTTTTGAACTGTGGTGTTGGAGAAGACTTTTGAGAGTCCCTTGGACTGCAAGGAGATCAAACCAGTCAATCTTAAAGGAAATCAGTCCTGAATATTCATTGGAAGGACTGATGCTGAAGCTGAAGCTCCAATACTTTGGCCACCTGATGCCAAGAACTGCCTTATTGGAAAAGATCCTGATGCTGGGAAAGATTGAAGGCAGGGGGAGAAGGGGACAACAGAGGATGAGATGGTTGGATGGCATCACCGACTTGATGGACATGAGTTTGAGCAAGCTCCGGGAGTTGGTGCTGGACAGGGTAGCCTGGTATGTTGCAGTTCAAAGGATCCCAAAGAGTCAGACATGACTGAGTGACTGAACTGAACTAAAATATAATATAATGTGATAGAATCCTAGAAAGAGATTTTCCCCTTCACACAACTCTCTGATAATATCAGATATATCAATCAAATAAATATTGAGTAGTTTGGCATGCAAAAATAAACATTTAATTTTGGGCTTTTTTGATGGGCTTAATGACTTATGGATATTAGTTGCCATTGTGTTAACTCAATCTTTATTCAAAGACCTCCAATAGTTACAAAAAAGTAACTAGTGATGATATTTCAGGAGAAGCAGCAGGATTTACATCCCAGTTATTATTGAGCAACACACACGTTGAAGGAAGGAGGATGTGTATGTTCTGGAATTATCCTGAAGCCTCATTAAACTGAGAGAGTTTTGCCAATTATTGCATAAAATGTGCTTCGAATGGACCAATCCACCACGAGATAGAGAAGAAAGAATTTAAGGCAGAGAATGCGAGAATACAAGAAAATGTGACTTCGGAAGACTTTAGCAAGTCCCTAGGGTTGGGGCAACATACTTTTACACAACAGTTTAAATAGGACAGAAATTGTTTATCATCTTCCCTGGTGGCTCAGTGGCAAAGAATCTGCCTGCAATGCAGGAGATGAAGGTTCAATCTCTGGATCAGGACGGTCCCTTGGGAAGGAAATGGCAACCTACCCCAGTATTCTTGCATGGGAAATCCCATGGACAGAAGAGTCCGGTGGGCTACAGTCTGTGGGGTTGCAAAGAGTCAGAAACGACGTAGGAATGAAACAACAACAACACACAATTAAAGCAAAAACTCATAGAAATACATGACTTTTTGCAGCCCCCTTTTACCTGCCTCCATCCCTCTTAAGACAGAAGGAACTGCAGATGTCAGCGAGGTGAGAAGTTGGTGACTTTTGCCACATGCCAGTAGGTCAAGTCTAGTTTTAAGGATAAAAGTACTACTCAGAAAGACAGACACAAACAAATACTTAATGTTTAAATGACTGTGAAGAAAGAGGGTCTGCAGATGCCATAGCCTCCCCACTCCACATTTCTTCAGGGTGACTTGGGGCATTTGGGAGCTGGGCTTCTTCTTGTTGCTTAGGATTAACTCATTGGCAGCCCCAGGAAGAAGCTTCTGTATAATTTCAGACATTTCTGAGGGAAAACAAATCAGAGTCTTCCCATACTTTGTGTCCCAGCATCCCCAGGCCACCCCTAAGGTAGACAGGTGGAGAGTCCTCTCCTGAGTTTTCACGTGATGCAATTGAGCCTCTGAGAGGTTAAGTGATTTGCCCAAGACAAAACAGTAAGCGGTGACAGCTGAATTTGAAAGTGGTTCTGATTTCACTCTTTCCTTGATAGTAGTTCATGCAATTGATCCATTTTTCCCAGGTTGCTCTGCTTCATCCTTGGCCTCAGACACAAAATTCTGCAGCAATAAAATGGAATCAATGGACTTAGAACCTCTCTCAAGATAACTCTTGTTTTATTTTATTTTTTTTATTGAAGTATAGTTGATTCACAATATTGTGTTCATTTCTGCTGTTTAGCAAAGTGATCCAGTTACACACATATATGCATTCTTTTTCATGTTCTTTTCCATTATGGTTTATCACAGGATATTGACTATAGTTGCCTGTGCTCCACAGTAGGGCCTGTTTTTTATCCATTTTGTATATACTAGTTTCATCTCTTAATCCCAAACTCCCAATCCATCCCTCTACTTTGGCAGCCAGAAGCCTGTTTTCTATGTCTGTAAGTCTGTTTCTGTTTTGTAGATAAGGTCATTTGCATCATATTTTAGATTCCACATATAAGTGATATCATATGGTATCTGTCTTTCCCTTTCTGACTTACTTCATCTCTAGGTCCATCCATGTTGCTGCAAATGACACTATTTCATTTATTTTTTTATAGCTGAGTAGTATTCAATTGTTTATAGGTACCATGGGCCACATTCTCTTTATCCATTCCTCTGTCAATGGACATGTAGGTGGCTTCCACATCTT
This sequence comes from Aepyceros melampus, assembly GCA_006408695.1. Lineage (NCBI taxonomy): Eukaryota > Metazoa > Chordata > Mammalia > Artiodactyla > Bovidae > Aepyceros > Aepyceros melampus. The sequence goes on along the minus strand of SJXQ01012803.1, from coordinate 26,177 downwards.
GGCTGTTGTGAATAGTGGCTGCTATGAACATAGGGGTATGTGTGTCTTTTTGAATTGTAGCTTTCTCTGGGATATATGCCCAAGAGTGGAATTGCTAGATCATATGGCAACTTTGTTTTTAGTTTTTCAAGGAACCTCCATACTGTTTTCTATAAAGGCTGCACCAGCTTATGTTCCTACCAACAGTGTAGGCAGATTTCCTTTTCTCTACACCAGCAATTGTTATTTGCAGACTTTTTAATGAGGGCCATTCTGGGTGATGTGAGTTGGTAAGATAACACTACATTGAGTGCACTGATAAACTGTCCAGATGCACTCATCCTACAACTCTTGGTTCAATTTTTTTTTTTGTCTTTAATCTCTTAACATTTATTTATTTTTTATTTTATGTTTTTAATTTGTTTTAATTGGAGGTTAATTATTTTACAGTATTGGAGATGCCTTAAAAAACTGGAAATAGAACTGCCTTATGACCCAGCAATCCCACTGCTGGGCATACACACCAAGGAAACCAGAATTGAAAGAGACACGTGTACCCCAGTGTTCATCGCAGCACTGTTTACAATAGCCAGGTTCAAAATTTTACATTGGGCATCTTCTTTCTAGGCCTTAATCTTAGCATTATGGTTGTTTTCCTGGCTTTGAGGACTTTCTTTGTCAATAGCCAGAAAAATTATGAAAGCTCTGTAAATTTGATGGGCCACTGGGAGATAGCTGAGCCTTGGAGCACCTGGGACCCCAGGGCTGATGAGAAGGCCAGACCTGCACAGACTCTTCTGTGTTCCATGGGTGTGGAGTGGGGAGACCTAGATGTGTGAGGTGCACAGGCCCCAGGGAGCAGGGTGGCTGTCTTGGTAGGAAATTCTGTTTGACCAAGGCCTCTAAGCAAGCTCTTGTTCCATATCCCTGAAATGTGAGATTGGCCAAGTCATGGAAAACTCCAGAGGAAGATAGAGAAAAAGGAAAAATGTGTTCCCAGAACCCTGTATGATATGAAGGGGAGAAGGTAATGCTCACATCAAGACCCATAGTGTGGAAGAAACTGATGTCCCAATTTTTCACTGTAACTGATTGGTGTTATCCTGCCACTTAGGCATTTAACAAGCCATTGCTCTCTTGTTGACAATATCAATATGTGGAAATAAGAATCAATCACTCCAGCTTCTTGGGACTGTTTGCTATATAATACATTGAATGACTGAAAGGGGAATCCTATTTGGTGGGCATGATGATAAAGTACAGTTGTCTGAATCTTTTACATCATGTATTGAAGAATTGATGAGGACCAAACTGCCAAAATAATTTACTGAAGAAGACAGATTTGTTGTGGTGTGACTTTGAGGTGCAGAAGAGGGAACAAGATTGCAGAGACATGAAGAAGACAGATTCTAGCTTGATCCCAGAAAGATTCTACCAATAGGGTTGTAGACCCTTCATGGGGACGGACTGAGGTCATGGGAGAAGAGGCATCTTCCCCATCACAGGAAGTGCTTATAGATGCTGGCCCCTCTGGCAAGGACTCTAAGGAGGAGATTGTAATTTCAGGTGGGAGGCTGAGCTGAGTTCCACTTCTTCAGATGTCCTACAGTTACTATGACTACTGAGCCACACCAGCTTATCCTCTACCCAAGCATTGCCCAAGAAAAGACCATTATGAGGGTTACAAGATGTGGAACTGGTCTCACAAATGGTAAATGCTGTGTTCTGTGTAAATAGGGCCTGGTTTCTCCTTGAAGAGAAATGATGTATTTAGGTTGGTGATTGTAAAGTTTTTGAGGTAAGGAACCATGTGCATGCATGTGTGCCCAATCCTGTCCAACTCTTTGTGACCCCATGGACTGTAGCCCACCAGGCTTTTCTGTCCATGGGATTCTCCAGGCAAGAATATTGGAGCACATTGCTGTTTCCTTCTCCAGGGGATCTTCCCAACCCAGGGATCAAACCCTTGCCTCTTGAGTCACCTGCACTGGCAGGCAGGTTCTTTACCAGCTGAGCCACTTGGGGAAGCAAGGGACCAAGCCTTTGTATAAATTAGAGTGTAGCTGATTTATGATGTTGTCTTAGTTTCAGGTGTACAGCACAGTTATTCAAGAGATATATATAGATTCTTTTTCAGACTCTTTTCCATTATAGCGATTACATAATATTGAGTAGAGTTCCCTGTGCTATACAGTAGGTCCTTGTTGGTTACCTATTTTGTATTAACATAGAGTAGTATGTATATGTTAATCGCAAACTCTTAACTTATCCCCCAACCCTGACCGTGTCTTATTCATCTACTTTGTGTAAGACACTCCACTGGGCTCTTAAAGGGAATATAAAAGTGAGAAAAGCCTGCCCCCAAAGTCACTAAGGCCTATGGGAGGAGGTGGTTAGCACACTCTATGAAAGTTTGTAAATAGCAAGAATCAAAGGCAAAGTGAGAAAAGTGCCATGAAAGCAGTTTATGAAGCTCTGGGGGTGTAGCAAAGGGAGGGTGAGTCCAACGGGGAGGATCTGGGAAGGCTTCATGTTGGAGGAGGCATTCCTTGAGCTCAAGAGATGAGAGGAATTTTGACAAATGGGGGGAAGCATTCGAGAAGTAGGGACCAGTTTGAGCAAGATTATGAGGCAGGAAACTGGGGACACTAGTGGCAACTGGAAGTCAGGCAGCCTGGATTGGCATCGCAGCTTGGCCACTTAGGAGCTGTAAGTTTTAGCAAGTTGCTTAGCCTCTATAAGACGCAGTATTTCAATTGTAAAATGTGATAATGATAGTATTTCCCTTATGAAGTCATTACAAAGATGACTGAATAAGTTCATATACAGGAAACAAATAAGACAGCATGTGCCAATTAAGAAGCACTCTCTGTGTGTCTGGTATTATTTTTATGTCACACATACAGTAGTCAAAACCTATTTATGTTTTGCTCATATCACATTCTGAGGTACTAAACTCCCTACTTCTTAATTGCTCACAGCTTAATTAGGTAGATAATAAAAACTGGAGCATTTTTCCTAAGTAAAAATGTCAGAAGAACACAAGTCATCCCTGATTTGCTAATAAACAGGCTGTGCACCAAAAGCTTACTGATGTAGCCCATATTTGAAGCTCTGAAGATGGTCTTCCTTAAACCTGCCAAATCTCCATGCTCTAAGAAAGCACCAAGTAATTTTCGCAAAAATTTTCACTGCAGTTGAATGGCACTGCAGCCAGGGCTCAGGGGCAAATATGGAATGGGAAGGCCATTCATTCAGGTGATCATTTGTAAGTCAGGGACTGGATTTGGCCTGATCCATCCATTGTATTCTCATTTTTTTTTCTCTCTCTCTCTGTCTCTTCCTCTCTACATATAGAAGATTCCCTGGAGGAGGGCATGGCAACCCACGCTTATGTTCCTGCCTGGAGAATCCCATGGACAGAGGAGCCTGGTGGGCTACAGTCCACAGAGTCACAAAGAGTCAGACATGACTGAAGGGACTTGGCACACACAGCCTGCATGTGTGTATATATATATATATATGCACACATATATATGTGTGTGTGTATACACACACACACACACACACACACACATATCTCACATGAGCACATGCTTGCGTGCAAGAGAGAGTAACCATGACTGACCTTGACCTCACTGACCCTAAATAAGCTGATAGGCCTAGCAGTTGACCCATTATCATTCAAGATGGGGAAAAGTGGGATTGGTGGCAAGCATGTAATCCCAGTCCTGTGGTGTGTTGCCCCCACCTCCTCCCTTCAGCAGGCTCATAGGAAAAAAGAGTCTCTCCTAGAGGTGATGAAAAGTTTGACATGGCCAAGAAAGTTTCTGTTGAAATGAATTTATCATAACAAGGGTGCTGAAATGAAAAGCTACTCTCTAGGGTTTCTGATTTCACAATAAGCAGTCTCTGGTTATTGTCATATATCAACACCATGTCACAGAGAGAGGGAGAAAGATTGTTCTGCAAAAGCTAATGCAGACAGGCAACAAGCTTCCTTTTAGCTAAACTTATTTAAAAAGTCTCAAGAGAACAAGGCTGAATTGATCATGGAACAATTGATCAATGATGACTAAGTGTGACTCAGTATTGATTTGTCTTGCATAGGAACAGAGCTAGCTGTCCAAATGACAAATAAACCCCAAAGCTACCCCCTTCAGCAATATGTGAGTTTAGCTCCAACCTAGATTCTTTTGACTTTCTTAACCTCTATATTGCATTCAGTTTTTTTGTTTCTTTTTCTGGAGAGAAAACTTTTGTTTCTTAGAATAGGGCAAATGTGCTATATACTAAATGGTCAATGTGATTCCAAATTTAACTGTAATTTAAAAAAAGAAACTGATATTGGCTTTAAAAATGCAGAAAATTGTTGAAGGCAAGTGAATCTTCAAATTCATTAGCTGAAGTCACTTTTGTTTTCCAGTTTGTTAACACAGAATATCAGAATTGTAGAGAAATAATATTGGAGAGAACCAATAAGATCATTTGAGTCAACAGAAGGAATGAAATTTTTAAATCAAAAGTTTAATCAAAGTTTTCATCAAACCTTCCCTGGTAGCCCACCAACAGAAACAATATTAGATGAATGTAAAATATGTTTTGGTAACAATATTGACAGCATATGTCTGGGGGTAGATGCGTGGGATGGGGGATTTTACTGGATATGCCGTTCCTAAACCTATTGTCCACGCAGCTATTCACCTGGGTAGCATTTGTGGTAGCATTCAGTGGGGCCTTACTAAACAACAACAACAACAACAACTGTTGATCTCAGAGGGTCCATAGTAAGTGCGGGCTTCTTCTCCTTGCTTAACTCTTAAATGCCAATGTGATTTTTCAATTTTTTTCTGTTGTTTTAGAACTTTTTATTTTGCATTGGAGTATAGCCAAAGAGCAGTGTTGTGATAGTTTCAGGTGGACAGCAAAAGGACTCAGCCATACATATACAGGTATGCATTCTCCCCCAAACTCCCCTCCCATCCAGGCTGCTACATGACACAGAGCAGAGTTCCCTGTGCTGTACAGTAGGTCCTTGTTGGTTACCCTAGATGCCAATGTTTTTAGGATTCTTCTGCCCTAGACTATCTTCTTTCCCTAGACCATACACTTTACAAGGAGAGCTCAGTCATTTTTATAACTTCAGTTATGAACTGCCTGCATGACCCTGTGTACCCAACTGCCAACTTACAATCTTTGGCCATAAGTCCTACAAACTCAGCATGTTTTCCCCTAAATGTTTCTGTATTTCTTACCCTGATTAATGGCATCTTCTTTTGCTAATCACCTCAGCCAGAAACCTAGGAGTCCTCCTAGTCTCCTCTCTTTCTCCCACAAACACATGTAATTTATCATCAGCTCTTATTGATTCTATCTTCAGAGCAGGCTGTCTAATCTGTTAATTTCTCTATTTCTCTACTGCTACTACCTCTCATCCAAGCGCCCTGTCTCCTGCCTGGATCAGCACTTTCTCCTCAGCCCCTTATGATCTATTCTCCATGCTGCACCCAGAACGACGTTCATAAAAAAACAGAAACATAATCTGATCATATCTCCCTTCTTTAGAAACAGGCATTGCTTCCTCACTGATGATAGAATCAAGCTCAATTTTGCCCCCAACACTGGGAGACTTCTTATTTCTGGAACAAATCATCCTGCTTCTTTCACACTTCTGTGCCATAGGATCCTCTGACCAAATTCCTGATATACTCGAGTAGTAGCTAAGATAATAGGCTTTGGCATTAGATTATCTAGATTCAAAACCTGGCCCTGTTTGTACTTGAACTAGCTGTGTGAAGTTACCTAACCTCTCTGAACCCCAATTTCATCATTTTTAGTTGGTAAGAATAGAGGAACCTGGCTTCACAGGTGGCACAGTGGTAAAGAGTCCACCTGACAATACAGGAGACGCAGTAGAAGCAAGTTCGATCCCTGGGTCAGGAAGATCCTCTGGAGGAGGAAATAGCAGCCCACTCCAGTATTCTCCCTGGGAATCCCATGGATAGAGGGGCGTAATGCACAGGAATAAATGTGATAGTGTCCACAAAGTGCTTATGACCAATCTGTTTTCTCTGCTGAGTGAGTGCCTAACTAAGACCCAGGCTAAGTCCCACCTCCTTTGTGAAGCTTTTCTTGGCTATTGCTGTCATCGTCTGCTTGTTCTCGCCTTTGTATTCCCATAGGCCCTTTTGTTCAGATGCAGTTTTTGCTGTGTGCCCTCTTGCACTCTGAGTATTTATTTGTGCCTTTGTGCCATCCTTAGCACCTGGCACAACACCCAACACAGCGATTGCACAGGGAGCATTTGCTGAATGCTGACTGGGTGAAGAAGACTTTAGGAATGTTTGATGGGTCCTCTAGATTTGAAGGTGTAATATATCACAGGATCACCTCACCTATGAGGCGGAAGGGATCCTCTTAGTAAGCTAGTGTCCCTTCAGTATTTTTATTTATGAAATTGAACTCTTTGCCAAGTTTTTTTTTTTTTTTTTTTTAATCTATAGCTCTGACGTTTTCTCCCTGTCTGTCCTGAGGGGAGAGTTTCCAGGGATAATTCCACTCAAACTCTCAGGGCTGTCAGTGTTTGCCTACACCCCTCAGTGCTGCCAGAGACTACATCTGGGGAAGGCAAGACCAAAGCCATATTGACCCCCAAACTGTCTCTCCTTCACTCAGTGACCATCATTGGTATTGAAGGCACTTTCTTGTGGTGATTATCCCACGCATGTCCCTTGCCCTTTCTGGGTCTCGGTTTCCTCATCTATTAAGTGAGGCCCCACCAGAGGATCTCAAAGTTCCTCCTCAGAGGTAACATTCACTGAGGATAACTAACATTCTCCTTTGTACAGATTATCAGTATTTTTACATGGATTATCTCCATTTTTGAAAGAATACCTCTGAGATAGATATTATCATCCTTACTTTTCAAGTTAAACTGGGGCTGTGGTGGGCAGAAGGAATGACTTGGCCAGTTCTACAACTCCAATGAAGTCAAATCCCTGGTTCTATCCTTTTGCTACAAGGTCTTTCATGTCAACTGAGCTCTGCAGGATACCTCTCTGTGGTGTGCACTTAAAAAAGTGACGTGTCCATTACCATGCATGTTGTCAAGATTGCCATGGTGGAGGGCAGGACACCCAGCAATGACGAATTAGAAGGACAATGCACCTAGTCAGTGAATGGTCTTTGGAGGAGATAGCATTGGATCTCTTTCTCTTAGACAACTCCAGAGATTGAAAATAAAGAAAAATGATGGGACAAAATTGAACACTGAGATCTTCAGTTCAGCTCATAGAGGCAGAAACTTTTTTTTTTTTTAACAGAATTGGGTTCTATCAATACAGTGTTTCTGAAGACATCTTTTTATTACTGCTCCATATTCTCAAAAGTAGATCACCCCAAACCTTAAGCAGCAGCATCTTTGCGAAAGGAGCCAGGTTAGATATTCTACTGATGCACGAATTTTTTTTGATCTGGAAGAGCTCTTGACGATCATTTAATTTAACACTGTTTACTTTACATACATGGAAATCGAGGTATAGCGAGGTGAAGTGACTTGCCCAGGTTCTCACAGAAAGTACAGGGATAAAATGAAAATTTAGGTGTCCTGACTCCAAATCCCTTTTCTATTGTACTTTGTATCGTTTATTTATAATCACATGCTAAAAGTACGACAATACCTCAGTGGAAGAGAAAGGTAAATAGTAAAAAGAAAGATGGATCTATGCTTCTGTTTAAAGCAAAAAAAAAGGGGAGTACTAAAACCAAAATGACTCAGATTATAGCTATTATTCAGTTAAAATAATACAAAAAGTATCAAAATACTATTACCATCAGGACCTCCTCTTCCCCACCCCACCCCTACTCCCACCCCCACAACCATA
>SJXQ01012803.1:0-18133 GCA_006408695.1 Aepyceros melampus | reverse complement strand
AGCATACACGCAGCCTGCTTGCCATGAGAAACTCAGATCTGTTAGTGATCGAAACCAGCCCTGGGTCTGGAATAGCCTTTTCTTGGAATAAATATACAAATTTTGGCAAGAGTTCAATCAGTGCAGCTCAAATACCCACACCCATACCAAACCCTGGGCAACATCACTCTCCTGTCAAGTGCAGACATTTTCTGGAAACTGGGAGTGATGGTCATGGCAAGCTGTGGTCCTGAAGACACATAGGCTAATCTAGGTGCATTCGATTAAGCAAATGGGTGTAGTGAACTAAGATTTGACATTCTATTATTTTCATTCTTCATGAAAGTATCAAAGATGACCTCATTAGTAACACTGTTCTACTTTCCCTATCTTTTCAAAAGCTGAAATTCAGACTTAGAGGAAAAGTTGATTTGTTTCCTATATTTCATAATATTCACATCCTTGTGAGTATAGACCTCCCTGGCTTATGATTTTGAACACTTCAGAAGGACTTTTTCAAAAACAAGGTAAAAATACTGATGTGGGACCCTGTTGCATAGCATGGGGATTTTTACTATGGAAGTAGGACCTCAAACAGTAGTTGTGCTGAGAGTCAAGTCAATGGAGTTCTTAAGACAGGCATATGGGGCCTGAGGGACACAGTGAATGGAGCAACAAGACATCAGTTGACCCTTGAACAATAGGGGTTTGAACTGCATAGTTCCACTTACACATGGATTTTTTTCCCAATAAATATACAGTCAGCCCTCCATGTTCTTGGGTTTCACATCCACGGATACAGAGGGCTGACTGTACTTCACCATTTTATATTCATATAATGGACTTGAGTATCCCTGGATTTTGGTATTCACAGGGAGTCTTATAGTTCCAGAGCTTACTGGCTGCAGGGACAGGGAGAGGTGGAGGAAGTAGATGATTAGAGCACCTATCCCCATGCCAGACTTGGCTCTAGGGTTCACGGACTGAGGGGGGTCAAACCAAAGTGTGGAAAGTCTTCAGTTCTATGGCTGAGTGGAGTTTGACCAGTCAAGAACAGATATCAGTGCTCAGTAAAGATGTGAAATGGGATTTGGCAGAATGGCGAAGATGGAGGAGGACACAGAAATGCAAAACTGTGAAAGATCATGCAGTGAAATGGAAAAAGGAATCATGGGCAAACAAGGAAGTTGGGAACTGAAGAGCCTGAAGGTAATTCCATAGAATTAATATTAGACCAAAGCAGAAATATGCTGGGAAATGTCTTGCAGCCCCAGTCACTGGGTAATAATCCTAAGTTTCCTGATAGAAGAAATAATTCTTCCCCCCAAAGAAAGGCACCAGAAATATGCCTCAACCTTTGCTCTTTTAGAGACTTGGGGGCTGGTGGATGAAGTTCATACCACAGAAAGAGAGGGTAAGTCCTCTGTGCAAAGAATGTATTGAAAGGAATTAAAATGATAAAGATAAAAGAGTGAGACTATTAGAGAAAATGATTTCAAATACTGATATTCAGAAATGTGTGAGTGTGTCAGCAGCCCAATTTGACAGTAAGGCCAAGGATATTGTAGAAAGAAAAGGAGGAAGCAAAGCTGAACTGCAGTTCTGCCTGTACTGAAAGGGAAGGAGTCCTCTGTGAAGTTTCTTATAGAAACCACCGGGCAATGCAAAGACAGGGCTATGGCAGTAGGAGTGAGCTTCAGTTCCTCACCTGTCCCTCACGTCTTCATTCATGCAATCTGACCTGACTTGCTTCCACCCTCAGATTGTTCTTCCAAAATCACCATTATTCATTCATTCATCTATTCAACAGATATTTAGTAAGGACCTACTCAGCGTTTGATACTGACCTGAGCACTTGACATCCAAACAGGATTAGACAGATCTGCCAAACCAGAACACTAAGGCCAATTCTCTCTCATTCTCTACATCTAACTCTTCACGTTGTGCCAGTGCTGCACCTAAATATGTCTTGGCCTTGCTTCTGCTCTCTGCCATCCCTAGCATTAGTCCCAGCTGCATCATCTGTCTCTTGAATTGCTGCAGTGTTCCTCACTGGGCTCCCATCACCAAACTCTCTTGCATATAAACCACCTACCACACTACCACCAATTACTGAACACCATGCTATTTTCCTAATTTGCATATTTAAATTTTTAATGGCTCCCCCATTTTCCTCCAGAATAATTTTCAAAGTTCTTAGCCTTCTAGTCAAAGCTCTTCCTAATCCCTCTCACCCAAATATTCTAGCTTTACTTCCTATCACTTGTCCCAACAGGCTCCATGCTTTGGTCATGCTGGCTACTTCCGCTTCCCTGAATGGCATTGTCCCCAGGCACTTTCAGGCCTCTGTGTCTTTGCTCATGCTGGTGCCTCTGATTACACTCCTTTCCACCCTGCTACCTCCTGTGCATCCCTTAAGGTCTTGCTCAAATACCTTCCCTGTATCAATAATTGCTTTCTCCATTTTTATAACTTTTCTCCCAACTATTTCTAAAAATCTCTATGACATCATGTCAGTTTACTTGTTTGCTTAAAGCCCACCCCACCCCTAATCAGAAGGAGCTAATCAATGGATTTAATTTATCTCTGCATCCCAGTGCTCAATATATTCACAAAACCCTAGTCCATCCCCAAATCGTGGAAAAGTCCTTACAAATCATGTCCTGCAACTCTGGCCCTAGGAAGCAGCTACACTTTTTTCTAGACCAAGACTCATTTGGATTAGTACAGAAACCTAGTCATTATGAAATACTGAAAGCCAAAGTGGTTTTGGTGTCTGAAAAGACAAAATACAACCAGTGTACTGGCCCGTGTAGGTAAGTAGCCAGAAGAACCAGCTCTTTGGGCCAACAGTTTTCTTATAGGTGCTCCTTCCCATGTGCAAGTGATATCTGGGCACACTCAGCCTGGAACCCCACCCAGAGGAAGATAGACAGCTCCCCGTGTTCTTACACAGGCTGTTTGCAGGCCCTCTTACTTGTGCAGCAAAAGAAGCATGTGTTTTTCTTCTTCCTACTTCTGTATAATAAATTCTCAGACTAAAATTAAGTTGTTCAATAAATATTTCTTTTTATTACTGCAACTACCAGAGACCCAGGGCTTGGTTCCATAATTTATGATGATGTTTGCTTTCTAACTCTCTGCTATGGTTTTCAAGATATAAAAACTTTTGGCAGGCTCTCTTAGGTCTGATTTGAAAGCCAAATCCCATTTCTTCTATCTGTAGGGTCTCCTGAATTTGTCATTCTCTCTTCTCCAATTTCAGTGCCCCTACTCATGCTCAGAGCTTTGCCATATATCTAGACAATTGCAGTAGCATCCTAACTACTCTTCTTATGGAACTCCTTTGAAAGCAGAGTTTTGATCCTAGCACTCTTCTGATCACTCCCCATGTGCTACAAAATTGTCTAAACTCTTCTAGTTTTCATTCCCAGTTATTTCCCTAAATTGTCTCTCACTACTCAACTTTCTTAACTCATTTTTATAAATATGAGATATAACAAGTATATAGAAAAATACAGAGACATACATGGAAAATAACCATGTGCCCTCTGTCTGGCTTTTTCAGATCCTAAGATTTTAATGTGTTTGCTTCATATCCTTTTTTGAGATACAAATATTGGAGACCGAGTTGAAGCATTGGGAATTCCCTCTTATTCCAATTAATCTCTCTCCCAAGAGCTAACAACTATCTTATTTTTTAATTGAAATATATTAGACATATAATGGTGTATAAATTTAAGGTGTACACCATGCTGGCTTGAAACATTGCAATTTGGTTATCATTTCTTTTTGTGTGTGTGTGGTGAGAATAATTAGGATCTATTTGGATTTTATAATTCTCATGTATGTGTTCCTAATTTTACTACAAGATGACATACCTATAAGCTACATACTTTGTTGTATGTTTTAAAACCTTAGTGAAATGGCAACACACTCTTGTCTTTGGGATGCACTTTCTTTACTCACTGTTATGTTCTGATTTTTCTGTTGACATATGTAGCCTATATATGCTGCTGCTGCTGCTGCATCGCTTAAGTCGTGTCCGACTCTGTGCGACCCCATAGACAGCAGCCCACCAGGCTCCGCCGTCCCTGGGATTCTCCAGGCAAGAACACTGGAGTGGGTTGCCATTTCCTTCTCCAATGCATGAAAGTGAAAAGTGAAAGTGAAAAGTGGAAGTGAAGTTGCTCAGTCATGTCCGACTCTTAGCGACCCCATGGACTGCAGCCTACCAGGCTCCTCCGTCCATGGGATTTTCCAGGCAAGAGTACTGGAGTGGGGTGCCATTGCCTTCTCCAGCCTATATATAGTTCATCATTTTTTGTACTGAATATTTCTGAATTTTAGTTAATCTTGCAGATAACTTATATGTCAATCCCTCGTGGTTTTTTTAAATGTCTTTTTGTTTTTGTATAGATTAAAATTTGCAAGCTTTTACAGAGATAATACAGAGTTCCCTGTACCATTCACCTGACTTCTCCCAAAGATAATATATTCATAACCATAGCCCACTGTTAAAATAAGTAAGCTGATATTGGTGGGATACTATTAACTTCAATGCAGAGATTATTTACAATTCATCATTTGTTGGGAAGAAGAGTGTATAGCTCTGTGAAATTTTATATAACATGCATGATTCATGATCACCAAATTTGGGATACGGTTCTGTTCTATCAACAGAAAAAAAAATCATGTTACCACTTTATAGTTTATTCATTTTATTGTCTTAAAGTATTCTGTTTTCTAAATGTGCCTCAATTTATTTATCTAATTCTCTTGTTTCTTAGTTCCAAATTTTTGCTCATGCAGAAATTTGCAATGAAAATGCATGTACAAGTCTCCTAGGTTGTGCCATTTTATATTCTTACCAGAGATTTATGAACACTCCTGTTCTTCTGCTTCCTTGACTTTGGTATTGAAATATGTGTCAGTTATAGAACTGTGAAATGGCATTTTATTGTTGTTTTACTTTGCATTTCTCTGATTACTAGTGGGTTGAACATATTTTCATAAATTCAGTAGCCATTAAGTTTTTGAAAGTGAGTGTTATGCAGTCAGTCTGATTCTTTGCAACCTCATGGACTGTAGCCTGCCAGGCTCCTCTGTCCATAGAGTTCTCCAGGCAAGAATACTAGAGTGGGTAGCCATTTCCTTCAGTCATGTCGGACTCTTTGTGACCTCATGGAATTCTCAGGGCAGAATACTGGAGTTGGTAGCCTTTCCCTTCTCCAGGAGATCTTCCCAACCCAGGGATCAAACCCAGGTCTCCTGCATTGCAGGCAAATTCTCTACCATCTGAGCCACCAGTGGCTTCATTAAGTTTCTACCATTGGTAATTATCTGTTAATGTTTGTTGCCCATTTTTGAGTTCTTTGTCTAATTGATATTATGAGTTCTTTATTAATTCTGGATATTAATGTTTACAAGTTATATGTATTGTACATACCTTCTGCTGATCTGTAGCTTTTCATTCTGTTTTTGTTGTCTTATACTGAATAGATATCTTACATTTTACTGTGATAAAAATTATCAGTTTTTTATGGTTTGTGTTTTTTTGACTTAAGAATCCTTTCCTTTATTTGAGGCCATAGTAATACTCCCTATTTTTTCTCATGAAGATTTAAAATTGAAAAATGTTTATATTTAGAACTGTAACCACTTGATATTTATTTTTGTACTTGGTTTGAGATAGAGATATATACATTTATGTTTATATTTGTTTTTATGTGGATAACCAATTTTGTCTATATCATTTACTGAGTGGTTCTTCCTTTCGTCACTGATCTGTAGCGCTATCTCTGCTGTATGTCAAGTTTCCATACACAGTTTGATCTGGTCTGAACTCATTCTACTGTTCCACTGATCTATTTGCCTATCCCTGTGAAATATTACATTGCCTTACAGTGTAATAATAAGACTTGATATCTAGTAGGGAAAACCTCCCATCTTTTTTTTTTCTTTCAATATTTTGATGTTTATTTTCAGCCCTTTGCTCTTCCATGTGAATTTTAAAAATAAGCTCCCTAAGTGTCATAAAAAACAATTGCTATTTTGAATGAAAGCCCATTGAATATATAGAGTAATCTGGAGAATTGATATCTTTATTATATTGAGGTTTTGCCTTCATGAGCATAGTATAGCTTCCTATTATTTAGGTAATCTTTTATGGGTTTAAAAATAATGTTGTAGACTCTTATCTATAAATATTTCACATGTTTTGCAATTGCAAGTGGTATATTTTAAAATTACATTTCCTAATTGTATGCTGCCATCATTTGCTTTCTAACCTTGTCGTCAGGCTCCTACATTTATTATTCTGCTAACATTACTCTCACTTACAGCTAACTCAAAAACACAAATGGACACATTTCAGGCCTTAATATTTGCGCTATCAAATATTCTTGACCACTTCCTTGTTCTTGAAACAACTCTTTCCTCCTTTGCCTCATAAAACCATGTTCTTGGGTTTTTCTTCCAATTTTTGGTCAGTCCTTACATTTCATGCTGAATTTTTGTCTTCTAGGCTTCTGTTAGAATTCACAGGTGGCATTAGTGATAAAGAATTAGCCTGCCAATGCAGGAGACGTTGGAGATGCAGGTTTGATCCCTAGGCTGGGAAGATCCCCTGGAGAAGGAAATAGCAACCCGTTCCAATATTCTTGCCTGGAGAATCCTATGACAGAGGAGCCTGGTGGGCTACACTCTTTTCTCTGATCATGGGAGAGCTGATCATCTCCCATGGTGTCTATGACTCTATCTATAAAGTAAGTCTATATAAACTTCATCTTAAACCTCTGTCCTGAGATCCAGACACATAGATTCAATCACCTATTAGAATCACTCAACATACCCAAAACTGAACTCCACATCAGTCCTCTCAATCTGCCTTTTTTCTTGTGTTTCCAATATCAGTGAATAATTTTACCAGTCACTCAGGTGCTCAAACCAGAAATTCTGAAGTCATTCTCATCTCCTCCATCCCCTTCATTTCAGCACATTGCACTTTAATACAGCAAAGTGAACATTCCAAAATGCACTATGATGATACTTTCCTGATTAAAACTCTTCCATGTTCCCTGCAATTTGACTTCCATGTTCCACTTTTGCTTATGTTAACATGGGTTCTTACTTTCATTTATTCTTTCCATTAGTCAACAAATCTTTATAAAGTGCCCACCACATGCCACTAAGATCAGTGTTGGGGATATCACAGTGACCAAGTCAGACAAAAATCCTTACCTTCTTGGGCCTCACCATTTGAAAAGAAAGTAAAGAAGTAAATGTGAAACTAATGAGAGTTGTGTAGAGAGGTGTACAGGATGCTATGGGAGAACGATAAAGGGTCTGGAGATGACTGCTGATGAAAACTGCCCTGATGGTCTCCCAGCACAGCTCAACAGAAGGTAGGATGGCCCCTCATCCCTGGCAGAGAGATGTGGTTTGTCTCTCCTGGCATTCTATATAAACTTAACATAAACACACAAAAGATACCAGGAATAGTTCTCATAATTTACAAACATATTAATTCAAATGTATAAAACCAAGATTTACCATTCAATAGACATTTATGGTGTTCCTTGTTTGTACCGTGCAGTATTTCTACCTCCACAGGGTTCACAACCTTGTGGATTAATTATGGATTCTTTTAACTAGATATGCTTTTGGTCCTATGTTTCTGTATTTTTCAAATGCTCTATAAAAGCATTTGTTACTGTAACTATGGATAAAATAAACTTTATTAAAATTTAGAAAATAAAATATGAAAAAAGCAACCCATACGGTTTACAGATATCTGCCCAAACAGGTCATTTTTCAAACTGATCTTAGAAGCTCGATTTGTTGTTGTAGCCTGTGCCAATGCCATTAAATCCCCAGTTTCCAGCCTGTGGCTTTTAGTTACCATGGAAAAGTACAAGGCAATTTGAAATATACCTAGAAGACTTTATGGAAATGTGGACTCTTGTGTGCAACTCTTGAGAAATAAGAGTTCAAGAAAATGATATGAAAAATATCAAGCTATCAAATACACAAGAACAATATTTTGTCTCTTTTTTCCTAAGAAGAAAAGAATTAGAATAAAAGTAATCATTGTAATTATAGAAATGGGATGGGAAAGAATATAAAGCAAAGATGAAAAGAAATCATTGCATAGGAGAGGCAGAGAAGCCCTAAAGAAAAGGAAAAGAAATAAAGGGGGTAAGAGCAGGGAGGGGGAAGGGAGAGATGGGCTAAGAGTTGTTACCTTTGAGAAGCAGACACCAGGAAGACTCTCAAACAGATGCGTGAGGACTCTGGAGGATGGAGGAAAGTGTCACAGTGTGTGTTGAATGTGAAAGTGAGTGAGTAACTGTCAGATCATCTAGCTTTAGAGCTTGGGTAGAAATCAAGAAAGATGAAGAATCTATAGCAAAAGAGAGGGTGCCCAAAGGCGGTCTGTTGAAGCTGGGATCACAGCAGTGAAAAGGCATTGAGCCCTATGCATGGCACTGGGGATAATGGTGGGCCTAGGGGGTGGGAATTACTTGTCCTTAAGTCCAGAGATGGGAAGGGTGAGCCACTGTGCCAGGCACTGGGGGGAGGCTGCACATTGGGATAGGGTCTGGAAGTTGCAAAGAGTTTTCACACTCCACTCCCTAAATCAGTAGCTGTTAGGTCCCTCCAACTCTCCATGAGGTGGTGAGCAAATTATCTGCCCCCATTTTACAGGTGGACAAACTGAGAAGGTAATATGGCTTTCTCTCAGAAATCTGAGTGTGTCAGCCCTTCCCCTGCACACACACTTATCTCAAAATGAATTGACCCTGAGAGGAGCCACACATGCACTCACATAATTAACCACTCACCAAAGCATAGCCTAGTGAGGGGATGTATTCAAGTTTCCTCACTCCAAGCCTACCTACCTCACCATAACTACACACACACACACACACACACACACACACAGGGAGAACTGACCCAGATCCAAACTTGAGTTCTCCTGGGCCCAGACTGGAACTAAGGTTGCAGTGTGGGTTCCCTCAGACAGAAAGCACAACTCCCCAGGGACTGAAGGAGCCCCGAGGCATCTCTTGAAGAAGAAACAGGGCTGTTCTGAGCTGCCCCCTTTGAGGCTAACTGTGGGCTCAGGACATCAAACCTCTGGGGACCTGAGAAGAGAATCTGAGCAGAGAGGCTTGGTACAGGGCTTCTAAGTGTCTCCTCTGTGTTTATTTGGGGTAGGGGAAAGCACAGAATATTTTACCTATTTGTTGAGAAAGGAAAAGTCTTGCTCAGAGCTGTAGGATGTCACATTCAAGGTAAGTGCAAGGAGAAGGGCAGGGCCAGGGTCCATCCAGTGGGCATCCATGGTCTGAGACTAGAGAATCTGAACATACTGGACAAAAGACTTTGGAAAGAAGAAAGCAAACTATTTTCTTATTTTTGCTTAAAAACTATTTGCCCAATAGCCTTGCCTCAACAGCTCTGTCCTGTCACTTGTTTCCCCAAGAGTAGGGTGAGAGGGACCCCAGCTAGGAGAGGAGGGCCAGAGCCCTGTAGTCCAATTCTAGTCCAGTCGCTGAGCCTTTGGTTGACATTGTGACCTAACACTTCCAAGCATCCCTTTCTTCCTTGTCAAATGGGACAGTCATGCCCACCCCTTAGGACTGTTATAAGGGCAGGAGAAAACATGTTGAAGTCCCTTTGGGCTTAAAGACTACTAGGGCAGGGCCTTGAGAGTTCCTTGCTCCAGGGAGGTGGGGAAATGAAGTCCAGCCTGGGAGGCACTTGCCCAGGCTCACGAAGGAAGTCAGAGGCTGGATGTGGGCACATGAACCCGGGCTGGGTGTCCAATGCCTGGGGACATTGGGCAGGGCCCTGGGCTCTGGAGGCCTTTGAGTAGCCCTGAGAGTTCAGAGCCAGGGTGGGGCTGGGCAGCTACTCACAAGAAATAAACAGCCACTACCAACAACCTTCCTTTCCCTGCCAGGGATGGAAATGAGAGAACTGGGCTTCGATTACCTATTTCAGGCTCCAAAACATTCAATGGTCTTCAGGAAGTAAAGGAGCAGCTAATTTCTTTTTAATTGAAAGAAAGAAAAAAGACTTCAAGACATGGTCAAGTGTGCAGTCTTACTCCCACTGGAGACATAGACTTGACCCCACCTTCTTAGCTGAGAAGAAAGGACATGTCCAAGATGGCAGCACCCTGTGACAGACAACGGACACAGGCAGCTCAGCTGCAAAGCTCTTATTTCCTGAGTCTTGGCTCTCAGAGAGGAATGTCACCATGTCATGCAAACCCCACTATGTGAGGCCCAGAATCCCAATTGTCCTTTGTCTGGATAGTGTTGGATTTTGGTCTCAGTGATCATAAATGCATATTTATTGGCTTCTTTTGTTTAAGAAATAAAGGAACAAACTAGGTATGGAGCAATTAAGATAATCAATTCCAATTTGCATGACTTCATTTGTATCCTTAACCTCAAAGGTCCCTGTGCCCCAGGGACCTGCTTTCAGAAAGATTTCCCCAGATCCTTCTTAGGCTGGCGTCCCCTGCCCAGAGCTGCTCCCAGCTCCACAACCTGCTACTTCGGCTGTCTTGCTACCTTCCTTGGGCGGCAGCAGCAGCAGCAGTGTCTCCATGATTGCCACACTTTGATTTTATAAGGTTTTGTTCATACTAGGTCATGTGATCTCGCCGCAGCTTGGGATAGGTGACAGAGTGGGGCTCATCAGTCTCAGTTTACAGAGGAGGAAATTAAGACTTAGGAAGATGAAAGAGCACCAAGCACACTGTGTAGGGGGAGGAGATAGAAGTCCACCTTCTAGCAGCATTTTGCATTCTTGGGAATGCCAGAACCACATGGAGATTCCAAAAGACTCATCTTTTGTTGTTGCTGTGATCAAGGTGTCCTTGGAATCCCAGTGTGTAAATACTACATGCGAAAAGAATGCCTTGATATCTTCACACTGAAATTTTCACACCTGTGTTCATAGCAGCATGATGCACAATAGC
Source organism: Aepyceros melampus (assembly GCA_006408695.1). Classification (NCBI taxonomy): domain Eukaryota; kingdom Metazoa; phylum Chordata; class Mammalia; order Artiodactyla; family Bovidae; genus Aepyceros; species Aepyceros melampus. The sequence goes on along the minus strand of SJXQ01012803.1, from coordinate 7,155 downwards.
CAGAAGGTGGAAGCAACTCAGGTGCCCATTGACAGGTGAATGCGTAAACAGAATGTGGTCTAGCCATACAATGGATATTATTTGACCTTGAAAAGGAAGGAAATCATGACTATACTACAACATGGGTGATTTTTGAAAGCGTTATGCTAAATGAAATGTCAGGCACAAAAAGACAAATACTATATGATTCCACTAACATGAGGTCCCTGCTGCTGCTGCTGTTGCTGCTAAGTCGCTTCAGGCGTGTTCGACTCTGTGTGACCGCATAGAGGTCCCTAGCGTCGTCAGATTCATATAAGACAGAAAGTAGAATGGTGTAGGTGCCAGGAGCTGAGGGAGTTGGTGTTTAATGAGTACAGATTTCAGTTTAGGAAGATGAAAAGAGATCTGGAGGTTGGTTGCACAGTGATGTGAACATACTTCAGTTCAGTTCAGTTGCTCAGTCGTGTCTGACTCTTTGTGACCCCACGAATTGCAGCACACTAGGCCTCCCTGTCCATCACCATCTCCCAGAGTTCACTCAGACTCACGTCCATCCAGTCCGTGATGCCATCCAGCCATCTCATCCTCAGTCATCCCCTTCTCCCACCCCCAATCCCTCCCAGCATCAGAGTCTTTTCCAATGAGTCAACTCTTCACATGAGGTGGCCAAAGTACTGAAGTTTCAGCTTTAGCATCATTCCTTCCAAAGAAATCCCAGGGCTGATCTCCTTCAGAATGGACTGGTTGGATCTCCTTGCAGTCCAAGGGACTCTCAAGAGTCTTCTCCAACACCACAGTTCAAAAGCATCCATTCTTCTGTGCTCAGCCTTCTTCACAGTCCAACTCTCACATCCATACATGACCACAGGAAAAACCAGAGCCTTGACTAGACGGATCTTAGTCGGCAAAGTAATGTCTCTGCTTTTGAATATACTATCTAAGTTGGTTAAAACTTTTCTTCCAAGGAGTAAGCGTCTTTTAATTTCATGGCTGCAATCACCATATGAAGTGATTTTGGAGCCCAAAAACATAAAGTCTGACAGTGTTTCCACTGTTTCCCATCTATTTCCCATGAAGTGATGGGACCGGATGCCATGATCTTCGTTTTCTGAATGTTGAGCTTTAAGCCAACTTTTTCACTCTTTTTGAATATGCTATCTAGGTTGGTCATAACTTTTCTTCCAAGGAGTAAGCGTCTTTTAATTTCATGGCTGCATTCACCGTCTGCAGTGATTTTGGAGCCCAGAAAAATAAACGTAGGTCTAATGTAATCACAAGGGCTCTTGGAAGAGATAGGCAGGAAGGCGAGGGAAGCAAATAAAAAGATAGATTCCAGGATACTACACAGCTTTGAAGATAGAAGAAGGGACCATGATTTCAAGAATGCAGATGGCATCTTGAATCTAGAAAAGGAAGGAAACAGATGCTTCCCTAGAGCTTCCAGGAGGAAGACAGGTGTGCTGCCACTTTCATTTTAACCCCGTAATGGACTTCTCACCACCAAAACTATAAAATAACACTCTGTGTGTTTTATGCCACTAAATTTGTGGTAAACTCTTACAGCAGCAGTAAGGAACTAGTGTACTATCTTTAAGCACAGCCTGTGGATCCATGAGTTAAATAAGTAGTTGTTAATTTGATTTGAATTCTAAGTCTGGAGTGTTGTATTACTTCATTGCTAACAGATATTCTCTTTGAAGTAGAGGTTTTGTTTTCTACGTATAGAAACATCCTAACTATTTTAGAAGGTGAGGCATATATTTGGAACCAAAGATAAAATGTTTGCAGAGCAGGCACATGAGGAAGATAAGGAAAAAGAAGAGGAGGAAGAGAGTAAGCTTTATTACTAGCATTTTTTCTTTGCTAAATATCTTTCAAAATAGTCACACTATTTCAATTAATTCATTAAAAAAAATAATCTGAATGTTTCATTGCAAAAGAAGAACCTAAAATACAAATATAATATATGTTCTCCAGCTAAAAATGAGAGATCTGGAAACTGGATATGAGTCCTATTAATAATGGGGTTTATTATTCTCTAAATCATAGCTCTAAGAAAAATATAATATGACTTTAATATCATAAAACTAAGATTTTTTGCAGTCAGTGTACAGTGTTATAGTAAATCTGTGACCTTAGAGATTTATATGAAATTCTGTGCTTTAAAATATGTGTTTTCCAATGAATGCTTACCTCTGTCAGAAATAATGTAATTATTGTGAAATAACAGAATCAGAAAAGTTTGTATCTGCTTTGTTTTGAATGTCTATGTAAATAGTACTGTTAGAAAAAAGATAATGTTATAAAAAAAAATTTCTGATTTTAGGACTAATGGTTTCTTTCAAGTCTTTCCTAATGCCATTTTCATCAGAAACACTAATTCCAAGCATGAAAAAAGAAATACTAGGGTATACAGTAGAGCACCCCTAGAGAAAATTTTACCTAGTTTTTACTGTTGAATACATATGGCCTACATGCCTAAAACAGGCATTGCAAAACACAACTAATTGCGGTTTCCCTTATCTTTTCAGAGTACTTCCCTCTTATAAATGTCTCCCTGAAAGAAACACTAGCTTTGAACTGGTATTTAATTATAAAGCAATGTTTCTAAGTGGAAAAAATTAAACTAAGCAAATGAAATTAATATTAGTAGTATATTTCAGTTAATATAATACGTCTAAAAATTATTTCAAAAGGTAACCAACAAGAATTTATTATTTCCATTATTTTTGTACTGTCTTTACAATCCAATGTATATCTTACATTTATTTTATATCTCAGTTCAGACAAGCCACATTTAATAGCTCAATAACCACATGTTGCCAGTAGCTACCATATTAGATATCCCAGTTCTAAAGATAAATTGTGAAAAAGAAAATATATTTTGATATCATCTGGTAAATAAGGGAATTGAAAAATAATTAGGAAATATCCTAATTGCTTTTGGGACTGTATCCCAGAGCTACTGAATTAAAAATCTATAATTGTCAGATCTGGAAATTGTAATTAAAAAAAAAACTCTCCAGATGTGCCTTTTCTTCAAGGCACTTGTTTTGAGACTACTGACATTGTGTTAAAGTGATCGTAGATTATGACTGGTTAAAAAAGTAGCAAAGATTTTAGAGTTGTATAGCATTCAGGTTATAGAGACCTTGATTTAAAATCAGATTAATTGAATTATTTCCAGAAAATTTGACCAAGTTATTTTGCCTTTATTTTTTAGCCTTGCTCTTTGAGATTGAGTATCTCATGTAATTATTAATGGGATTAAATGAAACAATATTTTTGCATAAAGAGCACTGCAAAGTAACAAACAAGTATGGGTTTTACTAATTATCAGTTCAGTTCAGTCGCTCAGTCGTGTCCGACTCTTTGCGACCCCATGAATCGCAGCACGCCAGGCCTCCCTGTCCATCACCAACTCTCGGAGTTCACTCAGACTCATGTCCATCGAGTCAGTGATGCCATCCAGCCATCTCATCCTCTGTCGTCCCCTTCTCCTCCTGCCCCCCAATCCCTCCCAGCGTCAGAGTCTTTTCTAATGAGTTAACTCTTCACATGAGGTGGCCAAAGTACTGGAGTTTCAGCTTTAGCATCATTCCTTCCAAAGAAATCCCAGGGCTGATCTCCTTCAGAATGGACTGGTTGGATCTCCTTGCAGTCCAAGGGAAACAGTTTACATCATAACAATGCATTTGATTAGTATCAGTATGTACTTAATTGCCCAGATACACATTTGCAAGCTTTCTGCCCAGAAAAAATTAAATCTGCTTCAAGATTCTAACTTCCTCCCTGCACCATCTCTAAGCAAAGCAAGACTAGACTCTAAATGCGATGCCTCTAGTCTACATCTATGTGCCTTGGAGATCACTTTAGCCACTAGACTTCATGAAAATATTGGCCATAAGCTTCCACAGTTGCTCAAGAAAGACTGCCAACTCACAAATAAAAGAAATTTCAGGTCAAACTCTTTTTATTCATGAGATTAGGTTCTAAACAAATACATAAAATTGATTCACCAGGGAGATAGCTTTTCATTGATAGAAGCTATATTTTACTGTGAAGTTAGTTATTTGAGTTTTATACTCTTTTGAAATAACTGAGTGCTTCATCAAATCTTGAATGTGTACTATTGTGATAGTCAAAGATAAATGTGTTTTGGCCAATTTTTTATGTAATATAGGATTGCTGACTTGAGGAAATGGTCAATTGTAGTCCAATGAGAAAAGCATTTTGATCTTGTTTCCAATGTTCTATTCCAAACGTCCAGTCCATATATCGTACTTAACATTTTTTGCCCTCCTTTTTCTTCCTCATCTTTTGTTTTAGATACCCAGGCTTATCCTTCTTGCTTTCCTTCCTACTGTGATTAAATTCTATATACTATAATGCTCCCTCTTAATTTGACAGCAGACACCCACAACCTCTTCTATTTATTGCTTGCCAAATGTTAGTGATGACTTCCTTCTCTAGCTGAAGCATAGGAATCACTTGTTTTCAAACAAGAAATGAGGCAAATATACCAGGTCAAAAGGCGATCTAGAATCTAACCAACTTAATTACATTCTCTACTAAAGACAACATTACAATACTTTATATAATATCACAATTTTATTGAAGCTTTTATAAAATTTGGTCTTTTCTTCATAAGTTAAAATCTAACTAAACTAACCTTATATTTCTATAACAAAACAGTTGTATTTATTACTTATCAAATGTTAGTGATGACTTCCTTCTCTAGACCAAGCATGGGAATAAATAAATAAATGCCAACTGTTTTGTCTTTAATCAGATGTTATTTCAAGGGAAGGAGGTGCTCTTGGCCCTTTTATAACTCTATGACAGAAATATGATTGACAATTATGATTTACAGTCACGATTAATGTAGTTTGGCCAGGTTTAGCGCAAACATTTAATTGTAATGTTACATTTCAAAGATCAATTTTAAAGAGATTTTCCTCAGGACTGGTAAACATTACAAATTCCTCTTGTTCTGTGATGTGTGTGAAATTTATCTGCTTGAGGGGGTGTCCAGAACTCAGGTGGGCTTCTATAGAAAATTATATTTTAAAACAAATATTCAATTATCATAATTATCCCCAAACAGTATGCTATGCTAAGTCACTTCAGTCGTGTCCGACTCTGTGCGACCCCATAGACGGCAGCCCACCAGGTTCCCCCATCCCTGGGATGAGAAACATTTAAATGTATCTTACAATTTAAGTATTTTGGATATTTAAGGTGACTCAGTGGTAAAGAATATATGGCTGCAATGCAGGAGACACAGGTTTGATCTCCGGTTTGGGAACATCCCTTGGAGGAGGGCATGGCAACCCACTCCAGTATTTTTGCCTGGAAAATCCCATGGACAGATGAGCCTGATGGGCTACAATCCATGGGGTTACAAAGAGTCGGACACAACTGAGCACACATGGACGCACATGACATTAGATGATTTCCTAGAAAATCCTGCTTTTTTAATCTGACCTGAGGATTCTCAAATGTAGGTACCAGAGAAAAACAGTGCTGGGGTTCATCCCTACCCCAAACGAGGCTTAACCCCAGTGCTGAACTAAACCGAATGACTCAGGCTTCGATTTCCCCAAATTTAACATTGTCTAGACCAGTCCTTGGAGAAGGCAATGGCACCCCACTCCAGTACTCTTGCCTGGAAAATCCCATGGATGGAGGAGCCTGGTGGGCTGCCGTCCATGGGGTCGTGAAGAGTCGGACATGACTGAGCGACTTCACTTTCACTTTTCACTTTTCTACACTGGAGAAGGAAATGGCAACCCACTCCAGTAGTCTTGCCTGGAGAATCCCAGGGGCAGGGGAGCCTGATGGGCTGTCGTCTGTGGGGTCGCACAGAGTCGGACACGACTGAAGTGACTTAGCAGCAGACCAGTCCTGGGTGTTCATTGGAAGGATTGACGCTGAGTCTACACTGGAGAAGGAAATGGCAACCCACTCCAGTAGTCTTGCCTGGAGAATCCCAGGGGCAGGGGAGCCTGATGGGCTGTCGTCTGTGGGGTCGCACAGAGTCGGACACGACTGAAGTGACTTAGCAGCAGACCAGTCCTGGGTGTTCATTGGAAGGATTGACGCTGAGGCTGAAACTCCAATACTTTGGCCACCTCATACGAAGAGCTGACTCATTGGAAAAGACCCTGATGTTGGGAGGGATTGGGGGCAGGAGGATAAGGGGACGACAGAGGATGAGATGGCTGGATGACATCACCAACTTGATGGACATGAGTTTGAATGAACTCGGGAGTTGGTGATGGACAGGGAGGCCTGGCATGCTGCGATTCATGGGGTCACAAAGAGTCAGACAGGACTGAGCGACTGAACAGAACTGAACTGAACTGATGACCACTTCTGCCTATTCATTGATAAAATACCTGATAATGGTTTTGAAAAAAGGAATTAAATTTGTATTTTCATGATAATTTCATGATAATCATAGGTTGGGAAGATCCCCTGGAGAAGGGAACGGCTACCCACTCCAGTAGTCTGGCCTGGAGAATTCTGTGGACTGTATAGTCCTTGTGATCACAAAGAGTTGGACATGACTCAGTGACTTTTTTGGGCTTCCCTGGTGGCTCAGATGGTAAAGAATCCACCTGCAATGTGGAAGACCTGGGTTCTATCCCTGGGTTGGAAAGATCCCCTGGAGGAAGGCATGGCAACCCACTCTAGTATTCTTGACTGGAGAATCCCTATGGACAGAGGAGCCTGGTGTGCTACCATGCATGGGGTCTGAAAGAGTTGGACACAATTAAGCAACTAAACATCAGTATCAATATGATGATTAGTGATATAATTAGTATAATGCTACCCAGCTTTGTTACTCTGTTATTTTTAGATTTTTTTTTCCATTTTTGTAAGTGAAATTAGCCATTTTGGATACATATGAATAGATTCACTTATTATAACAGTTTGATCATATGTCTTTTGTAATGTTTAATAATTACTCACTGAAACATAAATAGTATAATTAAAAGATATGTCGGTTTTCCATAAGCTACATAAATAGGCTAGTCATTCTTTAAAAATAATGCATAAACTTTTACTTGAGGAATTTTTTAAAATGCAAGAAAAGTTAATTTTGTTATTCACGGTAAGACTATGAAATATATCAGAAATTTAACAGAAATGTTGATACATCAGAAG
>SJXQ01012802.1:252503-283566 GCA_006408695.1 Aepyceros melampus | reverse complement strand
GACTGCAGCCATGAAATTAAAAGGCGCTTACTCCTTGGAAGAAAAGTTATGACCAACCTAGATAGTATATTCAAAAGCAGAGACATTACTTTGCCGACTAAGGTCCGTCTAGTCAAGGCTATGGTTTTTCCTGTGGTCATGTATGGATGTGAGAGTTGGACTGTGAAGAAGGCTGAGCGCAGAAGAATTGATGCTTTTGAACTGTGGTGTTGGAGAAGACTCTTGAGAGTCCCTTGGACTGCAAGGAGATCCAACCAGTCCATTCTGAAGGAGATCAACCCTGGGATTTCTTTGGAAGGAATGATGCTAAAACTGAAGCTCCAGTACTTTGGGCACCTTATGCGAAGAGTTGACTCATTGGAAAAGACCCTGATGCTGGGAGGGATTGGGGGCAGGAGGAGAAAGGGACGACCGAGGATGAGATGGCTGGATGGCATCACAGACTCAATGGACGTGAGTCTGAGTGAACTCCGGGAGTTGGTGATGGACAGGGAGGCCTGGCGTACTGCGATTCATGGGGTCGCAAAGAGTCGGACACGACTGCGCGACTGAACTGAACTGAAACATCATTCTCAATAATGAAACACTGAAAGCATTCCCCCTAAGATCAGGAACAAGACAAGGGTGTCCACTTTCACTACCATTATTCAACATAGTTCTGGAAGTCCTAGCTACAGCAATCAGAGAAGAAAAAGAAATAAAAGGAATCCAGACTGGAAAATAAGAAGTAAAGCTCTCACTGTTTGCAGATGATATGATATTGTATGTAGAAAACCCTAAAGAGAGTATCAGAAAATTACTAGAACTAATCAGTGAATTTAGCAAAGTTGCAGGATATAAAATCAATACACAATCACTTGCATTTCTATATACTAACAATGAAAAATCGGAAAGAGCAATTAAGGAACCAATCCCATTCACCACTGCAACAAAAAGAAAAATCTAGGAATAAACTTACTTAAGGAGACAAAAGATCTGTGCACAGAAAATTATAAGACACTAATGAAAGAAATCAAAGGTGACATAAACAGACGGAGAGATATGCCATGTTCCTGGGTAGGAAGAATCAATGTTATGAAAATGACTACGCTACCAAATGCAATCTACAGATTCAAGGTGATCCTTATCAAATCAGCAATGGCATTTTTCACAGAACTACAACAAAAAATTTCACAATTCATATGGAAACACAAAAGACCCCGAATAGCCAAAGCAGTCTTGATAAAGAAGAATGGAGATGGAGGAATCAACCTTTCTGACTTCAGGTTATACTACAAAGCTACAGTCATCAAGACAGTATGGTAATGGCACAAAACCAGAAATATAGACCAATGGAACAAGATAGAAAGCCCAAAAATAAACCATGCACCTCTGGGTACCTTATTTTTGACAAGGAGGCAAGAATATACAATGGGGCAAAGACAGCCTCTTCAATAAATGGTGCTGGGAAAACTGGACAGCTACATTTAAAGGAATGAAATTAGAATACTTATTTGGAGAAGGCATTGGCACCCCACTCCAGTACTCTTGCCTGGAAAACCCCATGGACAGAGGAACCTGGTAGGCTGCAGTCCATGAGGTCATTAAGAGTTAGACAAGACTGAGTGACTTCACTTTCACTTTTCACTTTCCTGCATTGGAGAAGGAAATGGCAACCCACTCCAGTGTTCTTGCCTGGAGAATCCCAGGGACGGGGGAGCCTGGTAGGCTGCCGTCTATGGGGTCGCACAGAGTTGGACATGACTAAAGTGACACAGAAGCAGCAGCAGCATAAACCATGCACCTCTGGGTACCTTATTTTTGACAAGGAGGCAAGAATATACAATGGGGCAAAGACAGCCTCTTCAATAAATGGTGCTGGGAAAACTGGACAGCTACATTTAAAGGAATGAAATTAGAATACTTATTTGGAGAAGGCATTGGCACCCCACTCCAGTACTCTTGCCTGGAAAACCCCATGACAGAGGAACCTGGTAGGCTGCAGTCCATGAGGTCATTAAGAGTTAGACAAGACTGAGTGACTTCACTTTCACTTTTCACTTTCCTGCATTGGAGAAGGAAATGGCAACCCACTCCAGTGTTCTTGCCTGGAGAATCCCAGGGACGGGGGAGCCTGGTAGGCTGCCGTCTATGGGGTCGCACAGAGTTGGACATGACTAAAGTGACACAGAAGCAGCAGCAGCAGCAGCAGAACACTTCCTAACACCATACACAAAGATAGACTTAAAATGGATTAAAGACCTAAATGTAAGACCAGAAAGTATAAAACTCTTAGAGGAAAATACAGGCACAACACTTGATGACATAAATCAAAGCAAGATCCTCTATGATCCACCTCCTAGAGTAACAGAAACAAAAGCAAAAGTAAACAAGTGGCACCTGATTAAACTGAAAAGCTTTTGCATAGCAAAGGAAACTATAAGCAAGGTGAAAAGACAACCCTCAGAATGAGAGAAAATAATAGCAACTGAAACAACTGACAAAGGATTAATTTCCAAAATATACAAGCAGCTCATACAACTCAATACCAGAAAAATAGACAACCCAATCAAAAAGTGGGATAAAGACCTAAACAGACATTTCTCCAAAGAAGACATACAGATGGCTAACACCTGAAAAGATGCTCAACATCGCTCATTATTTGAAATGCAAATCAAACCTATGATGAGATATCACCTCACACCAGTCGGAATGGCTCTCATCAAAAAGTCTGCTGCTGCTACTGCTGCTAAGTCGCTTCAGTCGTGTCCGACTCTGTGTGACCCCATAGACGGCAGCCCACCAGGCTCCCCCATCCCTGGGATTCTCCAGGCAAGAACACTGGAGTGGGTTGCCATTTCCTTCTCCAACGCATGAAAGTGAAAAGTGAAAGTGAATTTGCTCAGTCGTGTCCAATTTCTAGCGACCCCATGGACTGCAGCCCACCAGGCTCCTCCGTCCATGGGATTTTCCAGGCAAGAGTACTGGAGTGGGCAGCCATTCCTTCTCCAAAAAGTTTACAAACAATAAATGCTGGAAAGGGTGTGGAGAAAAGGGAACACTCTTGCATTGTTGGTGGGAATGTAAATTGATAAAGCCACTATGGAAGAAGGTATGGAGATTCCTTTAAAAATTAGGAATAAAACCACCATATGACCCAACAATCCCAATCCTAGGCACATACCCTAGGAAACCAAAATTGAAAGAGACACATGTATCCCATTGTTCATTGTAGCACTATTTACAACAGCTAGAACATGGAGGCAACCTGTATGTGCATAGACAGATGAATGGATAAACAAGTTTTGGTATATATACACAATGGAATACTACTCAGCCATAAATAGGAACACATATGAGTCAGTTCTAACAAGGTGGATGAACCTAGAACCTATTATACAGAGTGAAGTGAGTCAGAAAGAGAAAGAGAAATACTGTATTCTAACACATATATACGAAATCTAGAAAAATGGTACTGAAGAATTTACAGGGCAGCAATGGAGAAACAGACATAGAGAATAGACTTATGGACATAGGGAGAGGGGAGGAGAGGGTGAGATGTATGGAAAGAGTAACATGGAAACTTACATTACTAAATATAAAACAGCCAATGGGAATTTGCTGTATGGTTCAGGAAACTCAAACAGGGGCTCTGTATCAACCTAGAGGGAGGGAGATGGGAGGGAGATGGAAGGGAGTTTCAAAAGGGAGGGGGATATATGTACACCTATGGCTGATTCAACCTATGGTTAAGGTTTGACAGAAAACAGCAAAATTTCATAAAGCAATTATCTTTCAGTAAAAAATAAATTAATTAAAAAAATACTGTGGAATATCCAGACAGTACGATATCATTCAGCATTAAAAAGAAATGAGCTATCAAGCCATAAATAGACATGGAAGAACCTTACATTCATATTGCTAAGTGAAAGAAACCAATTTTAAAAAGTACATATTATATGTTCCAATTATATGACATTTTAGAAAAGGCAAAACTATGGAGACAGTAAAAAGATTCATGGTTCCATGGGTTTAGGGGGAAGGAGGGATGAACATGTGAAGCACAGGAGATGTTTAGAGCAGTGAAACCATTCTGTATGGTACTATGGTGATGGATACACATACATTTGCTGAAACTCATAGAAGATACAATATTGAATTCAATTGTTAACTATGGGCTTTGAGTGCCATGTCAGAGCTAGTTCATCAGCTGTAATAAATGTACCATTTATTTGCGACATTCATTTGGCACATTGGGAGGTTGGTGAAGGGGTAGGTGGTTTATGAGAATTCTCTATACTTTCTCATCAATTTTTGTGAACCTAACACTGCTCTGGGCTTCCCTGGTGGCTCAGAGGGTAAAGCGTCTGCCTGCAATGCAGAAGACCTGGGTTTGATCCCTAGGTTGGAAAGATCCTCTGGAGAAGGAAATGGCAACCACTCTGGTACTCTTGCCTGGGAAATTACATGGACAGAGGAGTCTGTTAAGCCACAGTTCATGGGGTCGCAAAGAGTCAGATACGACTGACTTCACTTTCTCTTTCTAAAACTGCTCTAAATATAGTCATAAGTAAATAAATGAGGCATTTCAAGCTGTGGACACTTGTAGAGTGGATATGATAGGTAAGTTTCTCATCTGGGGCCTTCGGCAGATTTCTTGGATTCTTTTTGACATGAAAATACTTTACATTTTTACACTGGAAACGATTCCTTCTGAGAGCATACAGCCATGTTCAGAACTGGGATAGTGACTCCAATGAACCTGTACCCAGCCCCAGGAATTAGGTCATTGCTTCCAACCCAGGAGCCAGACAAGGTCTACCCAAAGGAGCTGGTGCAGACAGGAGCTCTTAGTGTTCCGTGGCCAGAAAGAACTGTACTGAAGAGTAAGAATCCTTGACCAGGCACAGTAATATGGCTGTGGTATATTAAGCGAAAACAAGTACTTTGCAAAAGAGCCTAGATGGGATGGTCCCTATTCCACTGGATCTTAGACAAAAGTCATACCGATTGTTATCACCAGCTATCTCAGGATGACAACCTAATTGACTTTTATGCTCTGCTTTGTGTACCCCTACATTCTAAATTTTTTACAACAGACATGTGTTATTTTTTAATCAAGGGCAAGAAAGAGAAAAAATATGAGAGAGAAAGGCCATCCATCAACAGAGTCCACTGAGGGTTTGGGTTTATCAAGATGAAAAATGACCAGCAAAAAACCCCTCATACATCCAGCTTAGAGCTAGCTTCTGAGGGCTGGGGATACACTTGTGTTAAAAGGAAAACGGTACACATGAGAACATAAACCCGTATGTATTGTTTTTAAGCCAGTTACGTGGGTCACAGCAGTAAGGATCTGCCCAGTTCTTGTCCACATGCAGAAGAAGAGAATCAAAAGAGCACAAAGTATTTGAACGTGGCAGGTTTCCCCATCAATGCCCAACCTCTTTGTGCGTGGCAGGAAAAGACTCTCTCTAAAGCTAAGGGCAAGAATGGTGGTGTCAATAGCCCCCAAACAGATACAGATTCAGTTCAGTTCCGTTCAGTCGCGCAGTCGTGTCTGACTCTTTGCGACCCCATGAATCGCAGCACACTAGGCCTCCCTGTCCATCACCAACTCCCGGAGTTCACTCAGGGAGTGAGTGGTCCATCGAGTCCGTGATGCCATCCAGCCATCTCATCCTCGGTCGTCCCCTTCTTCTCCTGCCCCCAATCCCTCCCAGCATCAGGGTCTTTTCCAATGAGTCAACTCTTCGCATGAGGCGGCCAAAGTACTGGAGTTTCAGTTTTAGCATCATTCCTTCCAAAGAAATCCCAGGGCTGATATCGTTCAGAATGGACTGGTTGGATCTCCTTGCAGTCCAAGGGACTCAACCGCAATTATGGGTCTGAGGATTTAAATCTTAATAGATTGAGAGTAGGGAGGTGAGGGGAGGAGAGAGAAATCATATAAATCTGAACCACAGCCAGGGATCAAAACCTAATACCTTCTCCTTGATGTGATGTCTCTTCCAGGAGACTGTTAACACCTCGTAACTTAACTGACACCCACAAGGGAAACACACAATATCCACACACCCAAAAGTGATCACAGCCTCTGGAGCAGGACAGAGAATTCTTTCAGAAAGTCTCAGCAGTGAAGAAGTAAGAGAAAAGGGGGATATTTCTTAAATGTCCCTCAATATTTCTGAGTGTGGTTTGTCCTTTCAAATCCTGTTTCCTGGGAACGCACGTGTTTGTATTTTAGTGAAGGGTTCATGTTTGATGTGTGAGGTAGTGGGTTTCCAGATTCTGTCTAGGGGGCTGGATGAGAAGTTGAGAATAGGCTGTGAATTCCAACCAAGAGTTGCCAGGTCCACAAAGAGGTGCTGCCAACCCTAGTCCTACCATGGTGAGAAACATCCTGAGTCAAGGTCACTGCTGAGGCTGGAGCTCTCAGTTGAAGGCCAGATCTCTGAAGCCAAGCAGGTATCATTCTATCTTGGGCCTACTTAAAAAAAAACAAACAAACAACTAGAGGGCCTTCTCTGGTGGTCCAGTGGCTAAGACTCTGTGTTCCCAATGCAAGGGCCCAGGTTCGATCCCTGGTCAGGGAACTAGATCCCACACTGCTGCAACTAAGAGTTCACATCCACAACTAAAGATCCTGCATGCCGCAACTAAGACCCAGTGCAGCCAAATAAACAAACACATTTCAAAAAATAACTACAGCTTAGGAATTCTCAGAAGTCACGTGAATTGACAAGATATTAGGGGCTGGAGAAGTAGGGTTAGGGTTAACTCTGTGTTTAATAATGGTCTTCTAGATTTTTATGATGTATGAATAATGTTGCTAGTCGTATATCCTGTATCCTGCACAACGAAGTTGTATGGGAAGTAACAGTGTCACTTACATTTTATGTGAAGAAACTAAGCCTTGGGGAAAATGATTTCCTCCAGTTGGTGAGCGAGTTAAGTGACGGATATGAACCCAGATCTTCTCACGCAGAATTCTGTCCACACTGCCTGCCCTAGGGAAGCTGTCAGAGCACTGAGAGTCTAGTTACTTCCAAGCAGGAACTCACGAACTGGGCTTGCAGTGGGAGCCTAGCAGTCTGGGAGTCTCTTTCAGGACAGGGATCCTGCCCTGTTTTCCTCCGTTTCAGGGGCTGATATATGGAAGACTCGTCATGAATGGTGGGTGAAGGAGGAAAATGGGTCAGGAACACCTGAGGTACCCAGGGGGACTCAGTACCAGCTCACAGACTAATGAGTTTTGGTGAATCAGCATCATTCCCACCAGGGGCTGCATTAGGAGGAAAGCAGTGAAACCTTCCACAGCAGCTGCAGCACCGTGGCTGAAGCTGCGGGCATATGTTATCTACTCTCCTTACCCTTTGAGGACTTTCTGGGCCACCTCGGAGGTCAGGGCTGGGGCAAGCAGAGAGGGAGGAGGGAGACTTGAGCCACTGAAGACTGAAGCAGGTGATGTTTAAATTACTTTTGTGTTTAAAGATGGGATCATAGCTGAACTTACCAATCTACAGTGGGCATCTTTCTAAACCAGTAAAAATATACACCTCTATCACCATGGTAAACATCTATATTGTTCTTCACAGTATATAAGAACACAATAATTTATTTATCTGACACCCTTTTGAGGTGTCACCCTTGTATCGCTTCCTCTTTTTTTCTCTGTTATAACCATGCTACTGTGAACATCCCTTCAAACACAATTTTCAAACTTAATAAAAAGGATTGGATAATCAGAAGAGAAAAGGTGACTTTCAGCTTGAAGAGGAGCACTAGGGCAGGCTTCTTGGCACACAAGAAGTGTGAGCTGGACCTGATGGTTAGATACAGAGACTGAGAGATGACAATGAGAAACAGGCAATCCAAGCAACCAGCTGAACTAGAGCAAGGGGTTTGGATGGACTCCGGGAGCTGGTGATGGACAGGGAGGCCTGGCGTGCTGCAGTTCATGGGGTCGCAGAGTCAGACACGACTGGGCGACTGAACTGAGAGCAAGGAGACAGAGGCAGAAAGCATGAGGTGCCCGCAGAGAATGAGAACATTGTGTGATGAGATTGGAGCACACAGTGAATGAAGCAGAGGGCCTGGAAATTGGATTCCGAGTATGTTTGGACAGAAGTGAGGAGGACTTGAACCACCCTGCAAAGGGATTTATTACTATAGACCAACAAGATCATGTTCATCATCTTACAGGTAATTCAAAGTCAATTCTCCTGTTAGTAATCACAATGAAAAAAGAATGCCCTTGATTCCAACTGGAAGATTTAAAAGAAAATTCAGACCCAAAAATTCAGTGAGATATGCATGGAATAACTTGGCATGGACTTGTCACACAGTTAAGTGTTTAAGAAAAGCTAACTCAGTCTCAAAACAAGAGGTAATTTTTAAATTCTGGGACTCTGAACTTAGAAACTTAGCTGTTTTTCATGTTGACTTTACTCTGCCTGTTTCGTGATTTTAGTTTCCAATAAAAGGGGAGAAGACAAAATTGCTTCAAGAAGGAAAAGCCCCACACATCCAAGTGGCTCCTGGAATTAGTTTTCAGATTGTTTATCTCTTTAGTATTCAAACTCTCACCATCTGATCATCAAATTCACTCCAGTCTAAACTGGCCTATGATTTTTTTTTCTGTGTTTGGAGTTTATATTAGAAATTAAGATTTACTGCATTTGCAGACCATTTTTAGCCTTTTTATGAAAAAAGTGGAGGCAATAAAGACCCACTTGTCCAATGTGTCATTTTCAACACGGTGGGCAAGCGGTGGGTGGCAGCTTTATTTATCACTGCCCGCTTGCTGGAGTGCTGGTAAATGGAATTGCTTGCTCTGCCAAGCACATGGGGAATAAGCACAGCAGTGAGGCTGGGTTTTTACAGCAGCTCTGTGATCTTGAATTATGAAAGGATTAGACAAGATTTGAGAGAAGGGAGCCTCTGTTGTTTTTCTTCCCTCTTTTGTAAAGATTTGAGGGTGAGGAAAAGCCTAGTATAAAGACAATTTGGAGAGTCCACCAGATGATGGTCTTTGGAAAATGGGTTGGGAGATTTCTGATTTATTTCTTCTGGTTAACTGCCAAGTAAGAAATCACGATGCAAATAATGACTTCTCTCTCTAGAGTGAGGAATCATTAGTATTTGACCCAAAGTCCTGCTGTGGCCCTGAAGCACAGCTTTCACCGCCAAGCTCAAGGCCCACATACTATTCTGTTTTCATGCATCTGAGTTGAAGCCCAGGTCTGCCTAACAACGTTATTAGTAAGTGAACTCTATTTTTTGGAGGTGCTTATCATTTCTAAATTTTATCAAATCCAAGCTGATAAATCAAATTTTATCAAACCCAAGCTTGGTCTGCAAGCTGATAGTTCTTAGATATCTTTGTCAACGAAGCTATGGATACCACTAGTACCATTTTTGGACAACCCCCTACCTGCCTAACCTAGACCATGCCCACAGGTCCCTCTCTGCGCATCCCATTATCCTCTGGTGCTTCTTCAAGGCAGGCCTAACCGAAGCCGACATCCCAACGTCCCAGGAGCCTTATTCAGGGGCTTTAGTGCAATGAGAGGCTCTTCCTGAAGTTCCAGCCTCCCTCTCCATCCTCTGTGGCAGCCACCAAGCTTCTTGAATATGTCATGCTCTATCTTATTCTTCGGTCAGAAATAAAGGCTGGGTCCCTTGGAAAGAAAAACCCATCTGTCTCAGTCAATAGGAGCTCTCATAACAAAATACCACAGACTGGGTGGCTTAAACAACAGAAATTCATTCCCCACAGTTCTGGAGGCTGGAAGTCCAAGGTCAGGGTGCCAGCATGGTTGGATTCTACTGAGGACTCTCTTCTTGATTTGCCGATGGCTGCCTTCCTGCTCTGTCCTCTCAGGGTGAAGAAGAGAGAAATCTCTCTTCCTCTTCTTATGAAGACACTAATCCCACCAGGAAGGTCCCACTCTCATGACCTCATCCAACTCCACCTTCCAAAGGCCCTATCTCCAAATACCACATAGAAGGTTAAGGCTTTAGCTTATGAATTTGGGGGGAGGGGGCAATAGACAACATTTGGTTCATAACCATCGAATATGCTTTGCTTTAGCACTTGATACTTCTGTCGGGAGAGTTTCCTAAAATGCCCGACTATGTTCTCTCACACTACCCATGTTTATCATGGTACTGACCACACTGTATGGCAACTGTTGGTACACCTATCACATCTTCTCCTACTGGACTGAACTCTTTGACAGCAGAAAGCGTGTGTTATTCAAAGATGGGTCCCTTCTACCCAACATAAAACCATGCATATAGTTAGTATCTAAATGCCTATTGCGTAACTGCATTAGTCAGGGTAATGTTAATTGTTTGAACAAAATTTAAGGCAGAGAAGTTTGGACTTTCCTGGCAGTCTTGTGGTTATTTAAGACTCCGAGCTTCCATCGAAGGGGGTGTGGGTTTGATCACTGGTCAGGAAACTAAGATCTCACATGCCAAGTGGCATGGCAAAAAAAAAAAAAAAGACACAAATTTGTTTCTCATGCATGTAACAATCCAGTGCAGTCTTTCAGCAGGCAGCCTTCCACCAGGTGGCTCTAGACCTTTAGGGTACTATTTCAGTCAGCAGATGGGAAGAAAAGATGAAAATGATATACCTGCTTCATGATTATTTCTGTCTGGAAGTGACATGCTTCTTGTTCAAGCATATCACATTGGTATGAAATGGCCCCAGCTAGATGAAAGGGGTGAAAGGGCGGTGGAGAGCAGGCTGAGAAATACGAACCTCATGGGCAGCTGCTTCCAAACAATCACCACTTACTATGGGATGAATGAATGAATGAAAGAATGAAATCAAAGATATGGTATAGTGGGAAGAATGCAGGAATGTGGTGACCAAGAGGGAAAGCATATTAAATCCCCAAACACTTTGATTTTATAAAAGCAAGAGGTCCAAACTAGATAACTTAAATCCTAATTAAATTATCTGACCCTCAATTACACAACTATTTAGGGAAAGGCATGGTCCCATGGACGGAAGAGCAGGGCAGGCTACAGTCCACAGGGTCGCAAAGAGTCGAACACGGCTTAGCCACTAATGCATGCAACGCGTGGCGATTAAACTCAGGTGACTTTGGTTCTTGTCCTAGTTTGCTGAATGGAAAAGCCACTTCTCTCCACCTCTCTATGACCTGTATCATCATCTGTAAAAGGAGAGTTTTGTACGAAAGTTTCCTACGATTCAGCCAAGTAAAGGGACCACAACCAAGAACTTAGAGGCTTATTCTGAAAATGAAAGAAAGTGAAAGTCACTCAGTCGTGTCCAATTCTTTGCAACCCCATGGACTATAGTCCATGGCATTCTCCAGACCAGAATACTGGAGGGGGTAGCCTTTCCCTTCTCCAGGGAGTCTTCCCAGCCCAGGGATGGAACCCAGGTCTCCTGCATTGCAGGCAGATTCTTTACCAACTGAGCCACAAGGGAAGCCCTATTCTGAAAATGGTACAGTTCAAATCCCTGGAATCACACTGACAACCAGTTTAGAAGAGAAAATGCAGTCCATGGACCAGCTGCTTTATCTGCACATCCGCTGTGCTGCGCTTAGTCACTCAGTTGTGTCTGACTCTTTGTGACTCCATGATTGCAGCCCACCAGGATTCCTTGTTCATGGGGATTCTCCAGGCAAGAATATTGGAGCAGGTTGCCATGCCCTCCTCCAGAGGATCTTCCCAACTCAGGGCTTGAACCCACATCTCCCACATTGCAGACAGATTCTTTACCATCTGAGCCACCAGGGAAGCCCTTCAATGAAATGAACTACGTGTGAAAGTGTTTAGAATCAGGCAGACAGAACACTGTTTATATATCTTTATTCATTCAAAAGCAGTCTGGGTTTGCTCTGAGGTCAGTGAGCATGGCCTGAACGCCTGTGTCATTCCTCGGGCAGACCTTAGACCATCACACAGTGAGAATGAGAATGACTGTTTCTCAGTTATTGGAGATAAGAATTTGACAGCTGATGGTTTTCTGATTGTTAATACCAACTCTGTTCTTTCTCTTTACACAATTCTAACCAAACATTTCATGCTATTCAGATGTACTTGAAGTCTCAAATTTTAAAACAACTGGGTAGAAAAGATAAAAAGGGGCTGAAGAGCATGCTTGACTTCATTAGAAGCCTGTTTTAGGAAATTATTTAAAAAAAACAAAATTCTGTGATAGAAGTTTTCAAATGGGAACAAACTTACTAGTCATTTTTCAGAAGTTACTGAGAAACTGCAAGTGTTTTTTGGCCCTAAGACTTTATTTTTAGAATCTCATATAGTAAATCTCAGCTAGTAAAGAATCCACCTGCAATGTGGGAGACCTGGGTTTGATCCCTGGGTTGGGAAGATCCCCAGCTTGGGAAGATTCCCTGGAGAAGGGAATGGCTACTCACTCCAGTATTCTTGCCTAGAGAATCCCATGGACAGAGAAGCCTGGTAGGCTATAGTCCGTAGGGTTGCAAAGAGTTGGACATGACTGAGTGACTAACTGGAGAAGGCAATGGCACCCCACTCCAGTACTCTTGCCTGGAAAATCCCATGGATGGAGGAGCCTGATGGGCTGCAGTCCATGGGGTCACCAAGAGTCGGACACGACTGAGGGACTTCACTTTCACTTTTCACTTTCATGCATCGGAGAAGGAAATGGCAACCCACTCCAATGTTCTTGCCTGGAAAATCCCAGGGACGGTGGAGCCTGGTGGGCTGCTGTCTATAGGGTCGCACAGAGTTGGACACGACTGAAGCTACTTAGCAGCAGCAGCAGCAGAGTGACTAACACTTTCACTTTTCACTTAGTTGTCAAAGTACAAATCAGCAAGAATGTGTCCTAGAACTCTTATAAGTTTTTATTCTCAATTAGATCATTATATTTCCTCAAGAGAAAAAAAAGGGATCCCTAGTGTTCTGAAGGCTGTACTTTCTCTTATGCATACGTCTCAATAACCAAATAAACATAAGTATCTCTTATATACCCCCCAAACTGTGGGAGTATCTCTTATATACCTTACTGTGACATCCTGTTCTGACTTATGTGTCTTACTTCTTTGTCCTAGTTCTCTTTTTTTCCCCTATGTATCCCTTGGGAAGAAAGTCTTCATCCTGAGGATGGCAAGAGTGGCAGTGAAATGATGCTACTTTGCAAATGACTGGCAAAGCACTCCCTAGGTTCCACCTGCCAGGGGAGGCCCCCTGCCCTACCTCAGCCCAAAACCACCATTTCACACAATTTACCTTCCACCCCAAATCTGGAGCACCAGTCTATAAAGAACAAAGGGAAAAGCAAGCTGTCCCTTAAAGAATTAAGGACTCTTAATTCTTTTTCATGGTATAAAGCAACATGTTACTGTGACTTTTGACCTCCAGGGGTTGGATTAGATGATTTTCCACATGGTTTATTGTGAAAGGTTTTATTGCGCATTCACCTCACAGATCCCCCAACAATTTAAATGCCATAAAAATGGCTAACATATGTGGCAAGTTTTAAAAATGTCCATCCACCAAATGGATTTGCTTCTCATGCGGCCACCCGGAGCTGGCAGCATTTCCTCCACACACCTAGAGAAGGTTCTAAGTGGGAGGGTAGAATCACTCTGATGAGCTGTAATGAATGCGGTTCCCAGGGTAGAGGTGACAGACCTTCTGCCTCTCTGACCCTCAGAGACACATCTTGGTTGGCTTTTTTTTTGCCCTCAATACTGGTGGGAGTTTTATTTGTCTGCTTGCTTTTCTTCTTTGGGAAGTAGGTTTTTAAAAACATTTCTCTGTGGGTCACAAAAAATCTGTACTCCCAGATTCCATGAAGGTAGAATGAATTAACTTGGCCCACAGCCACTGTCTCAGTGAGCTATTTCAGTTCTCATGCACTCCCAAGTGTTCTCATTTGTAAGCTACCAACATTACTAACCTACCTGTTAAAAAACACAGGGAGAGAATTTATCGTGATTTACTAGGAGCAATGCAGTCTTTTCCTTAGCAGGAAGTCATTGTCTTTATATCCATTAGCTAGCAACAACAATACTGAAAAAAATTACATACATGGATGCACTTTTCTTTTCATAACAGATGTGACTTCTCAAAGCAAGACTGCCTGCTGAGAATTCCTTCAAGGTCTAGTTAATTAATGCCTTCTTCATAGATCCAATGATCAGGTATGATTTCTGTCTCGACCTCTTTTTTGGCACTCATCATAGTGTCCCCTAGATATCCCTAGGACCTAAAAGGAAGCCTCATAAGGGTCTGAGAACCAGCCCATTAACAGTAGTCTCCTGTCTTTCTTCAGCACTGGTTTCCTTCTGTCTGCCTACAATCCAGCCTGAAGAGGACACTACTCGTCAGAACACTTTTATCTGTCCATGGGTGCCAGCCAGATATATACTCCAGGCACCAGAAGGAAGCTGGAGGTCAAGGAAGGCCTCCTCCTGTCCCCTCAGAGCCTCTCCTTGTCACTTGGCTTGGGCATCTCCATTGAGGACCAGTGAAGTTTCACTTGGGCAGCTTCATCAGCTTCTGATCTTCAGCCCTCATTCCACAGTGGCTTTAAATTAATCCAGAGGACCATCGATGGTCCTTCCATTTTTCATCCTCTTGGCTCAACTGGCATTTACGATTCCCATATCTCTCCCCTTTAATAACAGCAAGGGGGAGGGAAACATTCTTTTAGAAGTTAGTAGCAGAGCTCACCAGGTGGAGATTTGTCTTTTGTTTACCAACACATTCCAATACACCATTTTGGTTGAAGCAAGATGGTCTTCAGGACATAGGTGGGATGGAGACAAGAAGTTTATAAAGTGTGAATTTTTTAGTTTCTAGGAGCAGTGCTGGAGGAATGGGGTGCCCAGGAAAGAAGATAAGCTAGGAGAGATGAGAAGGGATGGCCCAGTAACAGAAGCGAATCGATGATTCAAGGGAAAGAGAAAGTGAGTGAGAAACACAGTGAAGGATATGACAGACAGACTTTTTAGAATAGTAATGGTTAATGTTTTCAATATAAAGCTGTTTATTCTGTTCTGGACATCAGTCTCCTATTAAAAGAAGCAGGATTAAATATGCTCAGTGAAACAAGCGACAGGTTTAAAAATAATGATCATTATTAATAAATGAAGATATAAATTAGTTCAAAACAGAAAATATGTTGCACATATTGTTGTTGTTTAATCGCTAAGTGTTGTCCAACTCTTTACACCCCCCTGGAGTGTAGTCCACCAGGCCTTTCTGTCCATGGGATTTCCCAGCAAGAACACTAGCGTGGGTTGCCATTTCCTTCTCCAGGGGATCTTCCCCACCCTGGAATCAAACCCGTGTTTCCGGTATTGGCAGGCAGCCTTTACCACTGAGCCACCAGACAAGCCCAGGCCATACATACAGGCACCCAAACAAACTCAATTTCTTTTCCACACACACCTATACATTGTATCTAGTATAAGAGACAGAGTTTTACAGCTTCTTTTTAACACAGTTATTCTCACGTATAGCCCCCTCTTCAGTGTTTTTCCTACTCAGTACCTGCTGGGAATGGAATCTGGGAGAGAGTAACGAAAATGAGCATATTCCATATTTGCATAAGACCATAAACCTAAAGGCTTCCCTGTAGCTCAGTTGGTAAAGAATCTACCTTCAGTGTAGGAGACCCAGGTTGGGAAGATCCCCTGGAGAAGGAAATGGCAACACACTCCAGTATTCTTGCCTGGAGAATCCCATGGACAGAGGAGCCTGGCAGGCGATGGTACATGGGGTTCCAAGAGTTGGATACCACTTAGCGACTAAACCACATAAACCTAAAGAGGGGATATGCAACAAGGAGTAATATACAAGAGAAACCAAGAATTCAGGGGAAGTGAAAAATCTGAGTACAAAACCCTGGGGTATAGTAGGGTTTCCAGATGGAGAAGACAATGGCACCCCATTCCAGTACTCTTCCCTGGAAAATCCCATGGACAGAGGAGCCTGGAAGGCTGCAGTCCATGGGGTCACTAAGAGTTGGACACAACTGAGCGACTTCACTTTCACTTTTCACTTTCCTGCATTGGAGAACGAAATGGCAACCCACTCCAGTGTTCTTGCCTGGAGAATCCCAGGGACAGGGGAGCCTGGTGGGCTGCCACCTATGGGGTCACACAGAGTCGAACACAACTGAAGTGACTTAGCAGCAGTAGCAGCAGCAGGGTCTCCAGATAAAATAAGGAATGCCCAATTAAATCTGAATTTCAGATAAACAAATTACTTTTTATGTCCCAAATATACTTCTCCTTATACTGGTGCCCTTAGCTATATTTGAGGAAGTTGGAAGACCTAGAGTAGGAGAATTCTGGACTCTGTCAGAAGTAAAAAACATTTAAAATGTCATAGAAGAGTATGGCTTGGATACAGTGAACGTCTCAGTCAGATAACATTGTACATTTTCAGAGGTGCTGTGTTTAGTCAGGCTCAAAGTCCTTCACAAATTTGTATAAGTTACATGGTTTTTCAGACTATGAAACACATGATGTGAATATTTGCTCTCAACATCAACACTAACCATGAAAACGTCAAGGAGGTCCTAACACCACTCTCTTACTAACTGTCAGAAAAACCCCTGGCTATTCTATCTCTAAAGGCAATTACTAAAAAAAAATAATAATAAATAAAGGCAATTACTATTTAAACTCTTAAACTTATAGTGAAAATAATTACTAGAGAGGCAAGTGAATAGTTCCCCCCTCAGCTCCTTCCCTATAGGGTAAACAGAACGAAACGTAGCCCAGGGACCCTTACCTAACAAAACTAGGCCAGCTTAGTTACCATATAGTCAAGCAGGGCCCTGTCCACTCTCCTACTACCTGATTTTATCAGGCAATAACAGCTGTGCTCTTAAAATGTTCAAATTTCCCAAAGATCCAAGCCATCCTCAGTGCAATGTGAAACAATGGGAAATACTTTTCAATTAAAGAAAAAGGTTATTACAAATGTGCTTAATAAAATACAAGGTAAATGTACTTAATAGAGTTACAGCTTCAAGTGAAATGCAGGAAACCTCTTTCATTTTTATTAAAGCTGGATTTACTGCTTTGGTTTATTGGTTTGCATTCTCAGAACTTAATTTAGACTCTAGATGATTTGCTCAAAGGAAAATAGACAGGTCAGCTGTGTGTTGGCCTATCCCAGCCAAGTGGTTGTGATAGAGGAACTAAGCAATCATGTGTGACACGTCCTAAACATATAAAACCCATTCAAAGAAATCTTTCCACTTACACCAGGTTTCAGCAGGATGAACTTTCTATAAATATACCAGGTGAGGCTTTTTTCTTTCCACTTTTGCACTGCAATTCTACCTCTCTCTCAGATCTGCTAGCTTGAAACCTACTGAATCTTTAAGGCTTGTCCACAGGATCACCCCATTTCTCCAGATTGTCAGTCCTCAGTGGGTGCTGCACTACTCCAAGGCGGCACTTCGAATATTTGTTGGGATGCTCTTCTGGTGTTAGTGTGATTAAGCTCTTATATAGATTACACTACAGGCTATTTTACTGTAAACCATTTTTCATCTATTTCCTCTCTATATTACAGTAGGGATAATATGTTGATTTTTAAAAATTAAGTATGGGAGGAAAAGGAAAAGACTAAGAAGAATCATGACACTTCACTTCTGAAAAAGGAAAGTACAGAGGGGTTTTTTTTTCCCCAACCACCTATAGATTTTTAATGAAGCTATGGAAATTAAGACCATGTTATGTTGGTTGAAAACTTGATAAACTGACAGTGGAAAAGAATAAAGAGCCCAGAAACAGGCCTATAGAACTTTGTCTGTTATTCAAGAAGCATGCCAAACTGACGTGGACTGAGAAACTTCAATAAATGGAACTAAGAAAACAGGGTTATCTATTTGGGAAAAGAACCAAGCTGAATTTCTTTCTCACATCATATACAAAATTCAACTCCAGATGGATTAAACATTTAAGTGCAGAAACAAAACTTTAAAAATATATGTGTGAATATAATTTAGCCATAGAGTAGGGAAAAATTTTTAAAGAAAACATAAAAAGCACTGACTATAAAAGGAAAAGGAATAAATTTGACTACATTAAACTTGAGTACTTTATCTTAAAGAAAGTGAAAACATTACAAACTAGCACAAGATGTTTCCAATTCACATAACTGATAAAGGATTAGTATCAAAGTACATAAATAACTCCTAAATATCAATTAAAAAACACACACTAACATGCACTGAAGAATTGATGCTTTTGAACTGTGGTGTTGGAGAAGACTCTTGAGAGTCCCTTGGACTGCAAGGAGATCCAACCAGTCCATCCTAAAGGAGATCAGTCCGGAATATTCATTGGAAGGACTGATGCTGAAGCTGAAACTCCAATACTTTGCCCACCTGATGCGAAGAGCTGACTCACTGGAAAAGAGCCTGATGCTGGGAAAGATTGAAGGCAAGAGAAGAAGGGGACAACAGGATGAAATGGCTGGATGGCATCACCGACTCAACGGACATGAGTTTGAGCAAGCTCGGGGAGTTGGTGACAGACAGGGAAGCCTGGCGAGCTGCAGTCTATGGGGTCCCAAAGATTTGGACACCACTGAGCGACTGAACTGAACTGACTGTTGAACTTTGCAGTTTACACTGAAGAATTGATGCTTTTGAACTGTGGTGTTGGAGAAGACTCTTGAGAGTCTCTTGGACTGCAAGGAGATCCAACCAGTCCATCCTAAAGGAGATCAGTCCGGAATATTCATTGGAAGGACTGATGCTGAAGCTGAAACTCCAATACTTTGCCCACCTGATGCGAAGAGCTGACTCACTGGAAAAGAGCCTGATGCTGGGAAAGATTGAAGGCAAGAGAAGAAGGGGACAACAGGATGAAATGGCTGGATGGCATCACCGACTCAACGGACATGAGTTTGAGCAAGCTCGGGGAGTTGGTGACAGACAGGGAAGCCTGGCGAGCTGCAGTCTATGGGGTCCCAAAGATTTGGACACAACTGAGCGACTGAACTGAACTGACTGTTGAACTTTGCAGTTTGATATTGGAATACATTCTTCAATAAATGTGGTTATGTTACACACCATTTTAATGTGCATTTCTCCCTTTATGTTTTTCTGCCAATGATTTATTACTTGCTGTTTATTTTATATTTATTTAGACTATAGAAATGATGTTAGACAAGAAGCAAATTCAACCGATTTTCTTATTCGAGTTCAAAATGAGTCATAAAGCAGTGGACACAACTTGCAACATCAACAACACATTTGGCCCAGGAACTGCTAATGACCATGCAGTGCAGCAGTGGTTCACGAAGTTTTGCAAAGGAGATGAGAGCCTTGAAGATGAAGTATATAGTAGCCAGCAATTGGAAGTTGACAACAACCAATTAAGAGCATCATCTATGCTGATCCTCTTACAACTACACAAGAAGTTGCCCAAGAACTCAACGTCGACCATTCTGTGGTTGATTAGTATTTGAAGTAAAGAGGAAAGGTGAAAAAACTCATGCCTCCGAGCTGACCGAACATGAAAAAAAATCATCATTCTGAAATGTTGACTTCTCTTATTCTACACAACAACGACGAACCATTTCTCAATCGGACTCTGATATGCAACAAAAAGGTGGATTTTATACAATAACCAGAGAGGACCAGCTTAGTAGTTGGACCAAGAAGAAGTTCCAAAGCACATTCCAAAGCCAAACTTGCACCAAAAGAGGCTATGGTCACTGTTTGTTGGTCCGCGGCTGGTCTGATCCACTACAACTTTCTGAATCCCAGATGAAACCATTACAGCTGAGAAGTATGCTCGGCAAATTGATAAGATGCAGCAAAAACTGCAACGCCTGCAGCTGCTGGCACTGGTCAACAGAAAGAGCCCAATTCTTCTCCATGACAATACCTGACCCCACTTTGCACAACCAACACTTGAAAAGCTGAACAAATTGGCCTAGGAAGTGTCGCCTTATCCTCCGTATTTGCCTGATCTCTTGCTTACAAACTACCACTTCGTCAAACATCCCGGCAACCTTTTGTAGGGAAAACACTTCCACAACCAGCAGGAGGCAGAAAATGCTTTCCAAGAATGCTGAATCCCGAAGTATGGAATTCTATGCCATGAGAATAAACAAACTTATTTTGTTGGCAAAAATGTGTTGACTGTAATGGCTCCTATTTTGATTAATAAAGATGTATTTGAGCCTAGTTGTAATGATTCAAAATTTCCGGTCCAAAATAGCAATTACTTCTATACCAACCTAATATTCACTGCTAGTGGAAATTAAATTAGAGCAACTATTGTGGAAAACAGTTGATTTTATCTACTAAAGTTAAAACATATCAGTACTCTAATGACACAATAATTCCACTGCTAGGTTTATATACAGGAAAACTCCTAGACATACATGCCAAGAGCTGTGTACAAAAATATCCACAGCAGCACTTTCTAAATAATAACTATTGCATTTAGAAAAACTGAAATGCCCATTGACAGAAGAGTGAGTAAATCATGGAATAGTCACATGATGTTATACAGGGAGCAGCTGAAACCACTGAACCACACTGCCACATGCAACTATATGGATGAATGTTAGAATTACAATATTAACTGAAAATAGAACATGCTATGTAAACTTTTTTCTTAAGGCTGAAACAATTAAAATGAGAATGTTTAAGAAATTCATACAGATTCAATGAAGTTATATAAAAAAGGAAGCAAGACATGACCAATACGGAATTCAGGGTAATGGTTACGTAAAACAAGGAGACAAGAAAATGACAGGGAGGGATCTGTATCTCCAGAGTCAGATGGAGGTTACAGTAAAGGTCCTATCTTTTCTGGTGGGTGGTGGTTTCAATGGTGATTATCACATTATTTAAAATACCTAGCTAAACAAACAGAAGATGAGAAGAGGACCACACACAGACCAATAACAGAGAGTGTGTCAGTGACCAAGGATTATGATTAGTTATTTTATACACCTACAATTTAAGATAAATAAAGAAAGAAAAATGAGACAAGAGAGAAAATAAATTATGCATGTAGCATGTTACATATTATATATAAACTTCATTTGAAAACAGTAAAGAGGGCCTTGGACAATATTTGTTATAAAAGGGAGGAGCAAGGTATCTGATAGGGTTGCAAAACACTGCTCCAGCCAAATGAGGTTCATTGTTACTATAAACTCTGAACCTCCCTGTCATGTTATATCATTCTTGCATGCATGCATGCTAAGTCACTTCAGTCATGCCCAACTCTTTGTGACTCTATGGATTTTAGCCTGCCAAGCTCCCCTGTCCATGTGGTTCTCCAGGCAAGAATCCTGGAGTGGGTTGCCATGCCGTCCTCCAGGGGATCTTCCCAACCCAGGGATTGAACCCACATCTGTCTGGCAGATTCTGCATCTGTTGGGCAGATTCTGCATTGGCAGGTGGGTTCTTTACCACTAGTACCATCTGGGTAGCCCTATATCATTCTTAAAGCACTGCGTATGCTGCCTGGCTTATGATTTTTAAAAAAAAATGTATTTATAGTATCTCCCCTGGACTGTATGTTGCTCCTTGAAGATTCTGGACTCTCTACAATATGCAGTGCCTTGGGTAGAGTAAACACTCATTAATTTGTTGAATGAACAAAATATAATTAATTTGGTGCTTTAATTTATGCCAGATAACAGCCCTTCACATTCTGGAGTTTATCAGAACTCATGAATACAACATCTAAAGTATCAGGAGAACATCTACTCCTGGATGGCAGATGTTTAACTCAGTAAATTTGTCCCATACTTGTTTAAGCCAAAAATATTCTGATTCCAAAGAAATCTCAATACCTCCATATATGTAATAATAATAAAGTGCATTAAGTATTTACTACAGGCCAGTGTGTGTGTGTGCTAATTCACTTCAGCTTTGTCTGACTCTTTGTGACCCTATAGACTGTAGCCTGCCAGACTCCCCTGTCCATGGGATTCTCCAAACAAGAATACTGGAGTGAGTTGCCATGCCCTCCTCCAGGGGATCTTCCCGAACCAGGGATCAAACCTGTTATCTCTTACGTCTCCTGCTTTCGCAGGCAGGTTCTTTACCACTAGTGCCTGGGAAGTTCACTGTGGGCCAGAAGCTTTGTATTATCTTGAACAAAGAAATGATTTTGGTCTCTTTCACCGATAACGAAGCCATGATTCAGTGAGGCTAAGAACCTTTTCCATGTCTACATTGTTGGTATGGCAGAACAGTGATTGGACTTCAGGTGGTTTTATCCTTTTCCAAATATGTTATGCCACCTATGGACATCTTCATGCCTTAATCAATTTTTGGTTTATTTCTTTGCTTTTTTGTTATTATAAGTCTTTTACATATAGACGGGAAAGTCTCCAGGGTTCCATTTGCCAAGGCCAGAGAAGGACAAAAGTTAAAGGTTTCATGAGGTTCCCACAGGAAAATTCTTAAATAAGAAGGGAGATAAAAATGCCTTAAAATCTTTGTAAGAGTTCCAGTAAGACATGAGGGAAAGCCACGTAGGTAAAGCAGAGCAATGGCAGTAGAAATTGGAGAGGAGTATACAGTTGAGATATTTCGAGGCAGAATTGTCAGAACTTGAGTCTCTGGACATGAGGAATGTGGGGGCAGGAGGCTTGAAGGACAGGCTTGACATCTGAGTTGGTCTCTTAGTCCACCAGCACAGGCCCTGGATGTGTATTCCATAACTCTCCACAGAGAAAGTCTTAAAAAGGAGTATACTACTTTTCAACAGGATAGCTGGTTATCAGCACCATCATGGATGGCTCTCTGATGGAAAAACATTTTGGAGGCTTCACATGTCAGAAAATGTGTTCAGAGGCTGATGATATTTTTCTTTTAGGAATATCATCTTTTAACCATATATTCAAAGACCTTTCCCATCCAATTTATTATTTTCATGGCTGTACTGGAGAAATGAAAACAAGCATAGACAGGATATATGTGAATATAAAGGGTACCAGTCTTGGAAGAAAGAAATGATACCATGAATCATTGCCTATTAGAACTAAGAGCAGTGAAAAAATGCTCAAATGAACTGATTTAGGTCGCAGCCCCAGCAGTGCATTCCATAGCACACTCTTAACTGCAGGGAATAAATATTTCAATGGCAGTACACAAAGCTGTGTGTTCTCTGCTAATTCCTTTTTATAAACCATAAAGTTATTGTGTTCTGCCTAATAAATTAGTCTGGATAATAACATCATAAACCTCAAAATAGAAATCATTTGATCAAAAGCAAAATATACCAAGAAAATACATTACCATCTAAAATATTAATAGAGCTAGAACTATTGGGGAAAAAAAAGATTCAGCTCTCAATGAGATTAAATTTCTCACCATCTGAGCATAAATGTTCTCAAGTGATGATTCAGCATACAGTCTTTTCCAAAAGTCTTAAAAGATTGAACAATGCTCCTAAAGGTCAGTGAACTTCATTACAAAGTTGACACTAATTCATTCTTTTCTTCCCTGTTTTCGGGATGGAGGGGTAAGAGGCAAGAAGTGATGAAAGGAGGATCAGCTCTACCATTATCAATGGACACACAGGACAAAAAAAAATCAAGCTGGTCTCTAGAGGAGCAAGGAAATTGAGCCTCTCCATCTTCCACCCGGCATAAAAATGGTCTAAAATAAATGGGAGACAGAAATAAAAACTTGGAAAATGATTTTGCTGAATATCTTCCTTTCTCAAGATGCCTGACCACAGCTATGCTTGAAATACTCATAGATGAACAATATTTGCCCAAAAGATGTGGTTATTTTTACAAGGTAATTAATAAACAATCATTTCCAATTATTTTTTAAAAGAAATGTCAAATAGAATATACATGGGATTTGATCATCTCAATTTTGACAGGCAGAAAGATAAGCATGTTAGGAACCAAACGTCATGTTTTTAGCTCCTGTACATTTTGCCCGAATGAAATTCCTGTGTGGTAAATATGCCTCCCTTTATGCAGCAAAATCCACCCTGAGTCCAACACCATTTTCCTAAAATCTAATTCCTTTCAACAAGGCAGTAAATCTTTTTACTGCAACCACCAAATGCTATCTTATTGCTAGAAATGGTACAATACACTAACTTTTTGATACATGCTCCAGCTTTCCAAGATTCTGTTGGAAAGAAAATGATCCTTTATGACATTTTATAATATCCCACCCCATTTATTGCTTTCCAGAATTTCTATCATTAATTAAAGGGCCTTCTTTCACCATCTCCCACCCCCCCAAAACCTAATCTATTCCCCAACTGCCTGTCATAGACTAAATAAAAGTCGGTCTATCACAGCAGCAGGCATGGTCATGCCAATTTCACAGTGTGATTTGTGCACTCATTTCATTTTGAAAATGACCCTGCCCTCCATCTGTCTAAGCCGAATGTCCTGCTTTTTTCAAGCCAGGCCTCAGGAGCAGCAGCACATGAAATAAGGAGGAAGAACGGCTTCCCTCCTGCCCACTTCAGCAGCCATACTCACAGACAGGCACCAACACAAAGAGGGGAACCTCAACCGATGCCGTAGGGAGGGGAGAAACTTAGGGGAGAGCAGAGGCCTTCTAGTTTGCTTCCGTTCCCAAGAGGCCATTTGAAGGTGAATGCTTCATGATGCAAATACAACCCTGAAAACTGGACTGATAGACAAAAGATACAAAACACAATTTCCCATTTCCATGTTCTGTCTTGTTACCTTGATTTATAATAGCATCTTACCCAAAGTATCAGGTCATACCTAAGTATTTTAAAAGACTGAGCCTTTTGGATAATTTTTTTCCCCAAGAGCTAAGTATCAATCAAGCAGGCATGAAGGAGAAGGCACCCTATTCCTTTACTACTGAGCAGCGCTAGACAGCATCCCTCAAATCATGTACCTCTTTGGGCTGAAGACCGGAAAGGACTTCAGCAGAGATTGGGTTGGAAGAAGCTTCAGAGTCAGGTTACTGAGTTATGACCAAAGAAAGTCTTTCTCAGCTGCTTTCGCTGGGCATCCTGGGTGGCCCACTCAAACCCACTGAAAGGAGTGCAGTTTGACTTTTACTTGGTATTCATGCAGTGGACAGTTCCTTGTCCAGTTTCATGCTTCAGCAGAATACAACTCTGACAAACTTTGCAGCGAGGGAGAAGAATGGATGAGAATATGAAGTCAATTTCTTGATAGGATAGCATTCAGAGGTCCTACTGAAGTCTCTTTTTACCTATAATAGACGATTAGGAAATTCACCACCTCCCACTTATCACCTCCTTAACATCTGCTCACAGCTGCAACTCAGGGAAGGAAGTTCAAATTCTACCAGCTAAAGTTGCTTGTTTGTTTTAATAGAAAAAATAACAACCAAGAAAGCAAGACACTATATTCCCTCAAAGCTGGGCCCTTAATGTGATACATGTGTTGTGTGCTCAGTTGCTTCAGTTCTGTCCGACTCATTGCGATCCTATGGACTGTAGCCCGCCAGGCTCCTCTGTCCATGGGATTCTCCAGGCAAGAATACTGGAGTGGGTTGCCACTTCCTTCTCCAAGAGATCTTCCCAACCCAGGGACTGAACCTGCAACTCTTACATTGCCTGCATTGGCAGCTGAGTTCTTTACCATTAGCTCCACTTGGGAAGCCCCATACTGAGCACTATTAATTCCAAAGAATTTATACACAAAGAGATCTTAAGGTAGTAACACAGACTCTAGGGTATCTCTTCCAAATACATAACAAAGGAACAAAAGAAAATCCAGCCACAGATTAAGTAGGCTGGAAAGTTAAAAGAGTAACGGTGCACAGAAAAGGGAAAACTTTGAAATGTTCTTCCTCCTCGCCTCCACCCTTCTTGGAAAACACGAGGTCGCAGATTTCTGAAAGGTTTTTCCACTTCGTCGTGAAATCTGGAGAGTCAAGACAGATCGCAGGGCTAAGTTTAGAGGCTAATATGAACTCAGTAATATTTATAGTTACGGAAAAACGGGCGGAGCGGGAGGGGTAGTGGGAGCGGGAGCGGAGGCGCTTGAAACTAAAGCCAAATCTAAGTATCACATAAACTCCAAGCACTCTTTCCTGCTATCAACCTCTGAAAAGACAAAATAAGAACTCCTGATCGCCGCACTATTTTGTTCTTAGAAAGTGCGCCCACGGGACGGCCCAAAGACAGAAAGTCTACTGTAATTCGGGGAGAATACCAAACTGACATTCCTTTTTTCCCATTCCTGTTTCATTCACGAAAACAACGTGAAACAACACTATGTATACGCACTGCACAGTGTCTAAAGGCTAAAAAAAGGGAGGGACTTCGAACCGTAAACTTCCCACCTCTGCGCCAGAGACACAACAGGCAGTCAATAATCCTCATTTACCCTAGAATGGAAGGTGACCGCGATCTCATCCCCCCGACCCCAGGGTCCGCCCCGAGGACTACGCCTCCCAGCATGCAGCGCGGCTACGTCCGCTGGCGGCGCGAAACGGTGCATGCCGGGAAGTAGAGTTTCCGTCTTCGAACGGCCAGGAGGTCTTTACTCTCGCGTCTGACGCCGCTCTCACTCTGGAGTCTTCAGGGACCAGGCCAATAATTGGGATACACACATTAGTGACTCTTTTCAATCTCAGGTTGATCGTTCCGCTGCAAAGTACTTTAGCAGCACCTCCCCACCAAAAAAGCCATTAAAAGACCAACCTTTTTCGCAGCCTTCCGTTTCCGGTTGTCTTGTTGCCGTGGTAACGAGAGTAAGCAACCTTGGAGCCTGTTATGGCGGGCCTGGGAGGTACGCAGATCCCCGACGGGGAGTTCACCGCGGTTGTGTACCGGCTCATCCGGGATGCTCGGTACTCCGAGGCCGTGCAGCTGCTGGGCGGAGAGCTCCAGCGGAGCCCGAGAAGCCGCGCCGGGCTGTCCCTGCTGGGCTACTGCTACTACCGCCTGCAGGAGTTCGCGCTGGCTGCCGAGTGCTATGAGCAGCTGGGCCAGCTGCACCCGGAGCTGGAGCAGTACCGCCTGTACCAGGCCCAGGCCCTGTACAAGGCCTGCCTCTACCCAGAGGCCACCCGCGTGTCCTTCCTCCTCCTGGACAACCCCGCCTACCACAACCGGGTCCTCCGTCTCCAAGCCGCGATCAAGTACAGCGAGGGCGACCTGCCCGGGGCCAGGAGCCTGGTGGAGCAGCTACTGAGTGAAGGAGGAGAAGACAGCGGGGGCGAGAACGAGCTGGATGGCCAGGTCAATCTGGGTTGTTTGCTCTACAAGGAGGGACATTATGAAGCCGCGTGTTCCAAGTTCTCTGCGGCCCTGCGGGCTTCGGGCTACCGGCCTGATCTTTCCTACAACCTGGCTTTGGCGTATTACAGCAGCCGGCACTATGCCCCAGCTCTGAAGCATATCGCAGACATTATTGAGCATGGCATCCGCAAGCACCCAGAGCTGGGTATGGGCATCACCACTGGGGGCATTGATGTTCGAAGTGTTGGCAACACCTTAGTCCTTCACCAGACTGCTCTGGTGGAAGCCTTCAACCTCAAGGCTGCCATAGAATACCAACTGAGAAACTATGAGGCGGCCCAGGAAGCCCTCACTGACATGCCACCAAGGGCAGAGGAGGAGTTAGACCCCGTGACCCTGCACAATCAAGCACTAATGAACATGGATGCCAGGCCCACAGAAGGGTTTGAAAAACTACAGTTTTTGCTCCAGCAGATCCCTTTCCCCCAGAGACCTTTGGCAACCTGTTGCTGCTCTATTGTGAATATGAGTATTTTGACCTGGCAGCAGATGTCCTGGCAGAAAATGCCCATTTGACTTACGAATTCCTCACACCCTATCTCTATGACTTCTTGGATGCCATGGTCACTTGCCAGACAGCTCCTGAAGAGGCTTTCATTAAGCTTGATGGCCTAGCAGGGATGCTTACTGAACAGCTCCGGAAACTCACCATACAAGTGCAGGAAGCAAGACACAATAAAGATGATGAAGCTGTCAAAAAGGCAGTGAATGAATATGACGACACCCTTGAGAAGTACATTCCTGTGTTGATGGCCCAGGCCAAAATCTATTGGAACCTTGAAAATTACCCAATGGTGGAAAAACTCTTCCGCAAATCTGTGGAATTCTGTAACGACCACCATGTGTGGAAGCTGAATGTGGCTCATGTTCTGTTCATGCAGGAAAACAAATACAAAGAAGCCATAGGCTTTTATGAGCCCATAGTCAAGAAGCATTATGACAACATCCTGAATGTCAGTGCTATTGTGCTGGCCAACCTGTGTGTTTCCTATATTATGTTAAGTCAGAATGAAGAAGCTGAGGAGTTGATGAGGAAGATTGGAAAGGAGGAAGAGCAGCTCTCCTATGATGACCCAGATAAGAAAATCTACCATCTCTGCATTGTGAATTTGGTGATTGGCACGCTTTACTGTGCCAAAGGAAATTATGACTTTGGTATTTCCCAGGTTATCAAAAGCTTGGAACCTTGTAATAAAAAACTAGGAACTGATACATGGTATTATGCCAAAAGATGCTTCCTGTCATTATTAGAAAACATGTCAAAACACACCATCATGCTTAGTGACAGTGTCATTCATGAATGTGTTCAGTTTTTAGAACACTGTGAACTTTATGGGAGGGACATACCTACAGTTATTGAAGAAACCCTGGAAGAAGAAAGAGTGCATATTGGAAAGAATACAGTCACATATGAATCCAGAGAGTTAAAAGCTTTGATTATGATATTATAGGATGGAATATGTAGTAATGTCTGCTAGTGGCCTTATCATAATGGTTTTATATCTTTTTCACTCTTGTTTTTTTATCTCCAGTTAGCTAGTAGCATCTTTACATTTGTTACACGTTGGACCTCATACAGTTTAAAATTATAATAAAAATAGTATTTTTAATAAATCTTCACAAAGTGAAATATAAGAACATCTAGAAACATATACAAAAATTCAGAACTGCATGGGGACACTATTTCTATTAGAACGTTAGCACCCATGTTCCCTGTTACCATTTGTGCTTTGTATTTTGAGAATGACCTGCGTAAGGGTTATATTATCCAGGGATTTGGTACTAGTCCTGTCAGGCCAGTTAACGTCTAGCATTTCTAGGCTTTTAATAATCTCAGGGATTGTGTGTTCTAATTCATAGTTTGTAATGAATACATATTATATAGCATTAGGATGTTTTTCAGAGTTTTCAATATAAGATGCAATGCTTTATGTAAACAAAATACCTTACATTATAAATGTTCTTTGTTGCTGCTGGTTTTTTAATGTGCAAGTCAGTGGGAGACCTTGTGCCCTTAACAAAATTATGGTGCTGTGGTTTAGAGACAATAAACAGTTGTCAAAGAATTTTACATAGTTTTCTTTTGTTCCACTTGTTAGTAATTTGAATATATAAGCAACACATAGTGTTTTTTATAACTCTGTTCTCATTTATCTTTAACAGTGAGGAATAGCAGTGGCACCATGAGAACTCTGCTTACTTCCTATGTATGTATTTGTAACTTAGGATATGTTAATGCTAGCATTGTTTCTGTGTGGCAACCTCTCAGGAAAAGAAAAATCTAAGCTATTTCCATGACCCCACCAAACTCCTCTTCCACCTCTATCACAGATAAAAAGGTCAGTTCTGAAACCTCATCTGGTAGATTGATAAGGCTAAGTGATGGCCACAACCCTTCCAATGAAAACCGCATTCATTCTGCTTAGGCATTTTTATTTTCTGAACCATACAAGAGCTTTAGTTGTTTCCTCACCCCTTTTCTTTCCATAAATCTGTCAACCCCAACTCTTGACCTGGCTTAGAGAAAAATAAAGTACCTTGAATTACATGAAATTGCTGATTTTGAGTTTTTAAACTATAAAACTAGCATTTATGGTCCAACCTAATAGTGTTCTACTGAAAGATAGTGAACCGTGCCGTGATGTTCAGTTCAGTTGTCGCTCAGTCATATCTTGACTGTTTGTGAGCCCATGGACTGCAGAATGCTAGGCTTCCCTGTCCTTCAATATCTCCCAGAGCTTGCTCAAACTCATGTCCATTGAGTCGGTGATGCCATCCAACCATCTCATCCTCTGTCGTCCCCTTTTCCTCCTGCCTTCAATCTTTCCCAGCATCAGGATCTTTTCCAGTGAGTCAGTTCTTCGCATCTGGTGGCCAAAGTATTGAAGTTTCAGCTTCAGTATCAGTCCTTCCAATGAATATTCAGGACTCACTTCCTTTAGGATTGACTGGTTTCATCTCCTTGCAGTCCAAAAAACTCTTGAGAGTCTTCTCCAACACAGTTCAAAAGAATCAGTTCTTCCGGGCTCAGCTTTCGTTATGCTCACATTCATACTGGAAAAACCAGTTTGACAGACCTTTGTCAGCAAAGTAGTCTCTGTTTTTTAACATGCTGTCTATATTGGTCATAGCTTTTCTTTCAAGGAGCAAGTGTCTTTTAATTCCATGGCTGCAGTCACCATCTGCAGTGACTTTGTAGCCCCCCAAAATAAAGTCTCTCACTGTTTCCATTATTTCAACATCTATTTGCCATGAAGTGATGGGACTGGATTAACACC
Source organism: Aepyceros melampus (assembly GCA_006408695.1). Taxonomy (NCBI): domain Eukaryota; kingdom Metazoa; phylum Chordata; class Mammalia; order Artiodactyla; family Bovidae; genus Aepyceros; species Aepyceros melampus. Next base: position 253,034 of record SJXQ01012802.1, on the reverse strand, counting down.
TGGAGTAACAGGCAAATTTGGCCTTGGAATACGGAATGAAGCAGGGCAAAGGCTAATAGACTTTTGCCAAGGAAACACACTGGTCATAGCAAACACCCTCTTCCAACAGCACAAGAGAAGACTCTACATGAACATCACCAGATGGTCAACACCGAAATCAGACTGATTATATTCTTTGCAGCCAAAGATGGAGAAGCTCTATACAGTCAGAAAAAACAAGACCAGGAGCTGACTGTGGCTCAGATAATCAACTCCTTATTGCCAAATTCAGACTTAAATTGAAGAAAGTAGGGAAAACCACTAGACCATTCAGGTATGACCTAAATCAAATCCCTTATGATTATACAGTGGAAGTGAGAAATAGATTTAAGGGCCTAGATCTGATAGAGTGCCTGATGAACTATGGACCGAGGTTCGTGACATTGTACAGCAGACAGGGATATCAAGACCATCCCCATGGAAAAGAAATACAAAAGAAGCAAAATGGCTGTCTGGGGAGGCCTTACAAATAGCTGTGAAAAGAAGAGAAGC